>BQNB010070840.1:1660-31660 GCA_026074375.1 Tanacetum coccineum
TCTATCCCCAAAACCCATTTGTTTCATAATTTGTAATAAGTATCCCCAATCAATACTATCATATGCTTTCTCGAAATCTACCTTAAATATCAGCCTTTTTCTCTTCTTTTTCTCCAAATATTCCATCGTCTCATTCGCTATAAGAACACCATCGAGAATAAAATGCCCCTTAATAAAAGCGTTTTGGGGTTCACCAATAACATCTCCAACAATTTTCTTAACTCTTTCTGCCAGAAGCTTTGCAATTATTTTATAATAACTTCCAACAAGGCTAATTGGCCAAAAATCCCCAAGCCCCATCGAATCCACAACCTTCGGTATAAGAGTGACAAAAGACGCGTTGCACCCCTCAGATAATTCTCCCTTATCCCAGAATCATCTAACAGCCTCAATTACCTACCCTTTTATGATATTCCAAAAATGCTTTATATATCTAAAATTAAAGCCGTCTGGATTCGGTTTTACATCAACCATTTAGTAAAAATCGTTTAGGTTTTAGAGCGCTGACTCAAACCTCGCGAAGGCAGGCCTCTTCTCGACCCGCGCCGGCTCACCTGGGAACGAGACCCCAGCAAGGGGCTCTGCCCCTTGACCCAGCAAAGGGGTGCGGTCCTCTTGACCCCCGCATCTTTATCCTCGCGGTATCAATCTACTTTCACGAGTGTGCACTCCACACCTCCTAAGTATCATGAGCTAAACATATATAAGGCCATTAATCTTAAAATAAAACACAATTACGTAAAATAAGTTGATAAAACTAAAATTACCAACACCATATCGATATTTGCTTGCATCTTGGTATAAGGGAGATTAAACGTATGTTAACTTATCAAAATAGTTAATTTTACTCTATTCGCGTGACATACCTGACCCTTTTTGATAACATCAAATATTTAATACTTTTTAGTATCAAATTCCCGCATTTATTGCCTTATTTTATATCACTTTTATATGAATTCAATATTTATTTCAATTATTAGCATTAGAATGGAAATGGACGAAATATTCATATATTTACAAGGCATTACGGCGTAAGCCATTTCAAGGGTTACACCGTAACTATATTTATGAAATGAAGATCATGACTAAAATAACATTACGGCGCAACGATACAACTGGCTACGCCGTAACCATATTCGAGGAAAGAGATCATGACCGGAATCACATATTAAATACGAAGATTCGATTCTGACGAGGCTTTACGGCATAACGTCCCATATAGTTACGCCGTAAACATATAATTATGGAAATTATTACGTTGCTGACTAAGGGTTACGACGCAACGAGATTATTAATTACGCCATAAACAAAATATCTTTTAATGATGGAAAGCCGCATCATAAGGTTACGGCGTAACCGTGTATTGGGTTACGCCGTAAAGTCACAGGGACTATTATTATGTAAAATAATATGAAGTTTCACTTTTGACCCTAAACTCTAGGGACCAAACTCGCCTATGGGTCAAAGTTCCAATTTATTATATATTGAATTCATTCGTGAATTCTTTTTCATCCTACATTCTGTACGAAGGGTCGGAAGCCGACAAAAGAGAAAAAGGGAATAAGTACGAGTGACAGTAGTTATAGGGCAAACCCTTCGAAGTTTGCCATGGCGTTCGACTAGGGGATCGAGAGCTCTAATATAGCACAGTTTGTAATCATACTTCAACTTTTTATGGTCAATTTAATTTAATGATTATTTTGATTTAGCGGATCATGCGGTTTAATTTGTTGATGTTATGTTATTAATTGTGTTTTAATATTTGTTCTTGGCATTCAATTATTTTAATTATCTTATGATTATTATGTTATGATCTCGTTGTTTTATCATTTTCTTTATTAATTTATATAGTGCACTTTGAAATCCTTGGACACCCAGTTAGGTTTTGATATAAGGTTGAGCGCGCACTAAAAGTAAGTAAAAGGTATCCTAATCCTTGTGCGCGCAATTGATTACAATAGAGTGACCAATACTCGTAATTGTTCGACACCGAAGAACCCTTAACAATAATTCCTGGTTAGGAGAACGAGCTAATAAGGAGACCACCTTTTAGAATAAAGCGTATCTTATAAGTTAAAATAAAATTAAGTGTTTTGTAGCTTTAGCACCGGTTTAATTTTAATTCAGCTTCGGCCCTTAATCTCGTAAAGAAGTAAGCTTTTACCTTTGTTCAATCACTCTGGTAGAAGGCGCGACCAGCATTCGAGTCGAGGTTGAGTTAATATTAACCATATGAGGAATTTTAAGATGGCGACAAAACATTGCACTAGAGATCATAGTTCTTAATTGCGTTCTTCCTTTCTAGTTGTTCATCACTATACCAATTCCTTTTTCGATCAGCTAGGCTTACCACCAAAACAACTCCACAATAATCTCAATTATTCAAACATGATTTCTTTCCTACTTTCTTAGGTAGATTAATATAATCAATTAGACAATTAGAGACACAAACCGTTCTTTAGGTCGAAACTCGTACTTATCAATCACTACACTATACACGATAGGGTATACTAATATTTAGTGCGTAGGAATAGTCGAGGTAGTTTGGGTTTTATAAATGTAAAACCTGACGTAGTTTTTATTTAAAAGAAATTACGCATCAAGTTTTTGGCGTCGCTGCCGGGGAACGGTTTTTGTTGTTTTTGTTTGTTTAATTGATATGAGTGTGTTGTTACGGCGTAACTACTAGGATTACGGCGTAACATGTTCAGTTACGGCGTTACCAGTTATTTGGTTACGGCGTAACGTGTGTGAAAAAAATTGTTTCATACTTGGTTATGACGTAACTTGGTAGTGCTTGTTGCGACATACCTCTAAACTAGGTCTCAAACACCAAAAATAGTTTGGGCATTGCTTGAACCTTTAAATGTTATTCTCGAGCCAAGTAATTGCCATTAAATGCATGCTCATCTTTTTGCTCAGTTTAATTACACATTTAATGCACATGTTTGTTAGTGTGCAGGATGAGCAATTATTTACAGGTTGAGGAGATGACATGAAGATTGGACATGTGTGAGATGTCCAATTAAGCCTGTTGTGGAGGCTTGAGTCTAACTTAAAGACTCAGTTCAAAAGAAAAGTGCTACTCGGGGGACAACCCGACCAATCCTTTTAATTGTTTTATGCATTTAGTTGGTTTGTATGTTTTTCACTTGTTTTTGCAGGTTCATCAACAAGGAGGGTAAAATCGAGACCGGCGCGACCCGTAATTGTGTGGTAAATGTAGCTGTTGTAGCAGCAGTTACGACGTAACACATAAGGTTATGCCGTAACCACATCTATTAAGGCGTAAACCTTTCCGTGGTTACGCCGTAACAACTAATCAAAAAATTTCAAAAAAAAACTACCACTCAATTACGACGTAACAACCGAGGTTACGCCGTAACCCCTTTCTGAAAATCTAAAAAATCAAGGTTTTAGACATTTATAAACCGTGTACAAGTAAATGAACTTTGTGGGTATGTTCTCTAGAAACCCTCATGAGACTTCACTCGTCCACTTGAGCCACCAAGTGGTTTAAAAGGCTTGTTGCATACGCTAAATGCAACCGTGATTCCTACGAAAGTGAGTTAGGTTTATTTTGTAAAATTTTGTATATTTTGTGCTATTGTGCCTTTATCCAGGTTTATGCTTTTGGTATTAGTCTTTCTTGCAGTTATTCAAGTAATGCACATGATGATGCGCTTGGATACTAATCGGGCTGCAAGGAAGCATCCCGAACCATCCTAGTTGAATGCTATGCTGGATGATGAAAAAGTCGCATGTGATGATGGATGCTGCTCAAAGAAGAAGACTTGGAGCATTGCTTAGAGCATGTTGTCTCTTCATATCACCGAGCAAATCTAGGGGAGTAATCCGTTCCATTTCTAACCCTTCCTATTTAAATTTTATATGCCTATGTTTGACTCAAGTGGGGGGAATGGATTAGAAATAAAAACCCATTTTATTATACTTGCCTTTATTTTTCTAGTTTCTTTTGAAAAATGTTTCATTAATAAATTTTTGACATGTTTTTCATTACTTAACTAGTTAAGACTATACTAAGCACACATGCCTTATAATTCCATTGTGTGAGGATAAGCCTTTCCGTTTTTCCCTTATACATAAATCCAATAAAAATGAGTGTGCCGGTGGCTGTAGTAAACTTTAGAACTTGGCCTGGTATATCATTTCGAGACCACAATAATGAGCATTGCACCTAGTGTAATTGGTGTAGCTGTGATAAAAGGCAATTTTAGGATTAACCCCAAATAGCCCATCCATGTTATGTTTGTGTATATTGACTTTTCAGATTGATTAGTCAAACCCCATGTTAAACCCCTTTGTTGCACTTATCTTTAGTGCAAGATACCCCTAGTATAACCCTAAGCCTTTCCTTTCATTTTGTAACCCAATATATGTTGTTTCGTTACACCTATCGCCTTAGCCTACCCTATAGTTTCTTAGTCCATGATCGGGGAGTTGCTGGTTAATTTTGGTTTCACTGGTAAAAGTCGCGGGTTAAGATAGAAGGTATTTGAAGAAAAGACGAGTTTTGAAGATAGTTGATCTCAAGTGGGGGGATGCTCATGTATATATGTGTTTGTATTATGATTTATTGTATCTTTGTCTTGCATCAAAAAAAGAGAATAAAGAGCATGCAAGCAAGTGTTTATTAGTCAACTTATATGTCGTATAGTGATAGTATTTCCGCCTTGTCCAGCTGGCGATGATTCCGTCTTTCTAAACGGATAGTTATATCTCTCCTTTCTATTATAAGTCTATTTGTACAATGTGGGCATTGTACATCTCAAGTGGGTGAAGAGAGATAGAAATGAGGTATTTGGTGAGAGTATGTGCTATTTTGGCCCAAATTTTCAAATTTTTTTTAGCACCTAATCATTGATGAGGAAGGCCAAGTTAATGCATTACACTATATTTCATACGCATTAGCTCGTGTATTGTGAAGACCCATTGACTCTTGACCCTCGTTTTTACCTTATGGGATTTGAATGCGACCAGTGACGGGGAGATTGTAAACTTAGGAAACTATTTGTTTTGTGTTTTTAACAACAATTAAATGTGCATCCCATGTCTTTATCCTACCCTATATTATTTTTCGTCCTAACCCGTTGTTAAACATGATTGATGATGAGATCGAATTACGCATATCTATTCCGTCGTTACGGCCATGTATGTGTAATTCAGCCACCTTGTTCGTGTGGTACTTTGGGTGAAAGATTGTTTGAATGATCAAAACCCTGTAAGCCTTTGGGTTGTCTCAACCCATTTTTCTTTTTGAACAGTTGCATCTAGACTCTAGTGGTGAAGCTTAGTATTCTGGCCAAGCTTATGATAGAATACTCGCCACGACTAAGCAGTTGAGTGATCACCAAAAATGAAACACATAGATTAGTGAGAGTATGAGTGTGATTTGTTTTTCCTTTTTGTGAGGTGCTCAGTTTGGAATTTTCTAGCATAGGTAATTTTTAAATTCATATCCTCCTGGATAACTAGGGAGATATCTTTTTTTAAGAATTATTTAAATGGTTCTACTTAAGGGCAAGTAAAAGTTAAGTGGGGGATATTTGATAACATCAAATATTTAATACTTTTTAGTATCAAATTGTTACGTTTATTGCCTTGATTTATATCACTTTTATATGAATTCAATATTTAAGTCAATTATTCTGTGAATTCAGGTAAATTAAGGCATTGGAACGAAAGTGGACGAAATATGTATATATTTACAAGGCATTACTGCGTAAACCTTTTCAAGGTTACATCGTAACTATATTTATGGAAAGAAGATCAAGACTAAAACAAGATTACGACGCAATGATACAACTAGGTACGCCATAACCATATTCGAGGAAAGAGATCATGAACATAATCACATATTAACTACGAACATTCGATGCTGATAAGGCTTTATGAAGTAACGTCCTATACAGTTACGCCGTAAACATATAATTATGGAAATTATTACGTTACTCACTAAGGGTTACAGCGCAACGAGATTCATAATTATGCCAGAACCAAAATATCTTTTAATGAAGGAAAGCCGCGTTAGGATTATTATGGCGTAATCGTGTATTTGATTATGCTGTAAAGTCACAGGGGCCGAAAGTGTTCAGGTTATCTTAAGTTTCATTGTCACACCCCGCCAAGGCGGAAACACGAGGTGTAACATCATTGATATCATCACAACACAATGGTGTCAATAATAGAGAATCACTACATGCATAACTAAATATAAAAGACATGATGTGTCATGAAAATACCAAAAACAAAAGAATGGCATCTTGTATTAATGAAAAAAGGGTCTCATCAATACAAAGACAATGTATCACAACCCTATCAAACCTAATAACATTCAAGAATTCATGCAAACAATTATGAAATAAAACCAAATGAAAACTTCCAATGCCATCCTAACAGTCTCTCTTGCCACTTTTATTAACTTCAACACCATCAAAATACTCACCTAAAAATGATGCTTAAAACGTCAACACAATGGTTGGTGAGAGTCATAGGCTTTACGACACCACTACAAAAGATTTAATTACTGTGATTATACAAAAAAAACAAAACATGACAGGACAATTAAGCTGACTATTATACATGCTAACATGCAATCGTCCCAAACAAGCAACCACAAATGAGATGGAACGTGTCCCTCGATCCATAACATGCAACACTTAGTCATGGGGAGGAATGCTATCCCCAAACCCTAGACTCTTGGTACCATATCCACACAATATCATACCCACACGAAGTAGGCAAAAACAACCTACCCACAAAGTGGGCGAAACTAACCTACCCATAAAGTGGACTAAACCAATAATGGGTGTTTGGACATTACCCCGCCCTTCATACACGGCATTAACTTTTAGCACATAACATATAATAGTACATAAAAGTCCATTGCGTCAAATTAAAACCACATATTCACAGCAATTTAAAATGTTTAAAACACATTTTGAATCATTTTCCCATCCCTAGAAAACATAGTAAATGGTAATATGAAATCACCTGATGGCTAGCTATTGCTGAATTCTTGCACTAAATCTAAAATAACAAAAAAAAACATAGTTCACTCGGTTAGGCTAAATGCCCAAGCAAATGTAACAACCATATGATGGACTTCTAATCCTTACACTAAGTTTATTATCCTTTAATTACATCTCCCACATCATTATCATACCCTTTATAACCTTAACCATTAACTTCCACTTTTACAGTTTCTGGTTGAGTTTTTATAGTCTCTTTTATTACCTCAAATAAATACTAGGAACACCTATATTAATGATTTCCTTACTCATCTAGCTCCTTATTGAGTCTGTGCTACTGTAGATTTTTTAGAAAAATAATATTAAGTTGGAACTATTTTATAAAAATTCATTTTACATAGTACTAAGAATCGGACCTGAACGATATACCAAAATAGTTTAATCATCCTTATAAAATAATACTTAGAATTTTGTTTTTATCGCTGCCTTTCTAACTAGGGAGTTATAGCAAAATAAAATATGATCTCTGAATTTTGGCTAACACTAATTTGAATTTTAATTAGGGGTTTTACTCCCCGAAATCATACCCAAATCTGACCGAATATTCTGCTTTGATAAAATCTTTTACTTACAAATATCTTTAGACAAACTTCCCGATATCGAATTCAATCGTGGCTAGACTTTTTGAAAACTAGACTCTCTGAACTTATCAATGGATATAAGATTCATAAGGAAAAATGTTTTTATCATTAAGAATCATCGGTTGAACACAACCCTAAAATCTGCCAAACCCTAAATCATAAATTAACACGATCTAACCCTAACCATTTACACCAAGAAGATCTTAATTAAACCCTAAACATTCTAGCATGATTAATACATCCTTAATTACAGAAATTTTTAAAACCCTAATGATCCACCATAATAATTGTTACATGATTAAAGAAAACTAAACAACTAGAGTTTAAAAACATATCTTAAATTCTTGATTTCTGAAACCCTTAAATCACAAATTATCTTGATAAAAAAACTTTTTTTCTCTCCTGCTTGGTTTGGACTGATTTCACAATAAAAAGGGAAGGAGAGGTTTGTATCTATACTACTTTATAATGGAAATTCACCCATTCTTGAAAAAGAGTAGGAATTAAAAAGTTGAAAATTGTACAAACCTTAGAAACTAATTGTACAACCCATTCTACTATTAATATTTGTAATAATGCTAGTTGATAATTTCGGATGCTTTGAATGCTAATTGGCTAATATGCATTAATCTTTAGAAATGTACAAGCCTTGGAAACTAAATGTACAAGCCTTAAATACTAATAATATTGACATTAAATGTGTGATTATTAATTTCATTGAATGTTAATTGTTAATTTGAAAGTTTAAATTGATAGCCTCATGCCTATATAAATCTATTATACCCATGACACAGTTCTCATTCACTCAATTCTCATTACACGATCTCTTTCAACTCCTCTCTCTTCTTAACCAACGTCGGCTGCCCCCCTCCCACATCGGTTGCCGCCTGCTCGCCACGTCGCTAAAATGTTTTTTAGGTATTTTTTAATATGTAATAAAGAATTATATGATTTCGGCAAGTTTTGGTGGGTTTTTTTTTATTTATTTTGAAGGTTAATTTTTCAAATATTTTTTTATAGATGGAACGAGTGTTATGATAATGAAGATGAACTACAATCATTTAGGCATAAGGCACGACAACAAGATAAAGTATACGAAACATGAAGAAATCTATTGGATTCTGCATCTTCTCACCGATATATTCTATCCGAAAGGTCATGAAGGGTGTGTTGAAATGAAGGTTAGATTGGTGCGGCATGAATCGTTGCATCAGTTATTGGCTTAGGATCAGCGACATGTATCGGAGTTAATTATTTTATCAATATTTTTATGACGGACAATAAACGTTACATTTAAAAGATACATTTTTACGTGTGTATGGTACTCGTGTTATGTAACTTTTATAGACTAACATTGGATCGACAAATGTAAGCATGATTTTCAATTTATATGCTTAATTATTCGTGGGTGTCTATTTTAGTTTGTTTTATGTTTATTTTAGTCGTGTTTATATTTATTGGCATGATTAGATTTTCATTAATCTCCATTAGCTGGATCCTTAGATGTAGGATTAGTCTTGGGCTCAAGTCTTATCTATTTATATCTATACTTCTATACTACATTATAAAGTATTTTTCACCCATTCTTGAAAAAAGTAGGATGTTGAAAGTTAAAAAAACATACAAGCCTTGGAAACTAAATATATAAGTCTTAAAAACAAAGAATCTAGACATTAAATGTGTGACGAAAAACTTAGAAATGTACAAGTCTTGGAAACTAAATGTACAAGCCTTAGAAACTAATAATCTTGACATTAAATGTGATTGGTAAAATTTGATGATTTGAAAAAAACATCTTGGCCGGATTTTAATGTCATTATATGTATCTCTTTTTGTGATGGTATCCTGATTTGTAATATGTAATTCTTTGTGGCTTATAAATACAAGTTGACCCGTTTTTTGACCAGAACCGGTTGAACCTGATGGGTCGAACTGGGTTTCAAAACATTATGTTTAATCTCCAAACCATCAAACTTTTATTATTTTTTGTTTATAATGTATAAACTTTTTTATCACCTAATTAGAATCAAACTTTTACTAAAATTGGGTTTCCTTTCTCCCTTTTCCTTCTCCTCCAAACCGACCCAACCAAACATCCCTTAGATAATTTTAAAAAAAAAATTCGTTCATATATATATATATATATATATATATATATATATGTGTGTGTGTGTGTTATTTATATATTTTATTTATTTATTTAATTATTATTAATTACATATTCAACCCTTAATTTTGACATTTTTGTAAAAACCATTTATTCTATCTTTTAAACCTTTTAGATTAAAACTAAATAAAATGACTATAAATAAATTTTATTTCTAATTTTATTTTACTAACTTAACAAAACTAAGTTCTAATTTCTATATTTTCTAAACTAAACTTTTAATTTTACTAACTACTAACACTTAAAGATATTAATACGTATACATATACATATAAATACGTACACATATAGAATTATACCATCATTTTCATTGTCAATAAAATGTGACCAAAATGAAATGCCCATAACAACCATAAACTTAATCACAATGAGACGATCATGCTCCATGAATTGGTAGCCAAACTCACATAAGATCACATAAACACATAATTATTATAGCACATAATGATATTTAAGTCAATACCAACGGTTTGACTAACCTGCTCAAAGCACAGTTGTCACATTAAATAAAAATTCCTTTAATCATAAAAATGCATTAAGTGTTTATTTATTCACACATTTAAGTGATTAAATTTTTG
Source organism: Tanacetum coccineum (assembly GCA_026074375.1). NCBI lineage: Eukaryota > Viridiplantae > Streptophyta > Magnoliopsida > Asterales > Asteraceae > Tanacetum > Tanacetum coccineum. Next base: position 12,039 of record BQNB010070840.1, read on the forward strand.
AAATGAAAATTTACTACTAATTACTTGTTTATGTTTAATTTTACATATTGTGTTTTTACATTTTGTATATCAAAACGTAGAGAGGTCGAAAAATATTAATAACGTTTTTAGGCATTATTTCTATCAACAATCTCCCTCTTTTTGATGATTACAAAATCTAAACTCATTAAATGTAAAATTATTTTTAAACAAGTATTTAGTAAGTTTTATTTCCATTTCTCTCCCTTTTTGTAGAATCAAAAAGGCATCGTCGATGAATATATGAAAAGTCGATAGGATAAACGCTCCCCCTTGATGTGTACTCCCCCTCGTTTGAGGGCACCAAAAAATCGAGCTATTGGAAACTTTGCTACAAAACAAATTAGAAGAACAAGACAACCATTTATAACATATAGCAAATAGGAAAAATATTTAAACATGTTGATAATTCTTAACAAATGTCAAGTTATTTGTGTAAACTAACAATCACAAATATATATCAACTAGGCTTAACTTTTATGGATATTAAAAATTCAACCAACTAAAAAAGCAAGTGCATACAAAATAAGACTAAAGATCATTCATTAAACATAAAGATTGCGTATAAAACACAATCATGCATACATCAAATAGAAGTAATATGCTTGAAGCATATTAGTATAACATACATATAAATTAAACTACAAAGGTCCTAACATTCCTAGATTGCCGTAGGAAACCATTGGACTTGCTTGCAACACGAGAGGGTTGGACATTTATTTAAAACGTGAAAGAGTAGACATGTAACATGCTTAGTTGGTTGTTGGTTGAGAGTTTGGAGCGGAGGTGGTTGTTGGAAGGTAGTCTTGGTGGACTTGAAGTGGTGGTTGTAGTCGAGTAAGAAGAAATTCAATCCAATTGATATCTTCACTCAAGGTTAGAAATTGTTTTTGGGTAAAGATGCAACAAGGACAATATCCAACATGATGTTCAACTTTGTCTAAGTTGAGGGTGTGAGACAAAAATATATATTAGATTATATACTTTTGACAACAAGTAAGAGAACATTATGCATATGTGAAAAATGTTTTTAGCATATCACAAAAATATATAAAAATTGATTTTCATGTGCTCCTAGTTGTGAGAAAGACTTTTTAGAAAATAATAGATTAGGACTATTGTATATATGTATAATGAGATATGCATTTAGATAGAAGAATTTGTAAAAGTTTGCTTATAGATTTTTTCCAATCTTGTGTTTTTATGTAAAATAGAAACCTAGACACAGAGAGAGAGAAAAAAAATATTTTAGTCAGTCAGGTGGGTGGTCCCCTTAAAGTCTGGCCGGTCCCCTTAAAATTAAGGGGGCCGCCCTTTATGAATTAAGGGGGCCGCCACCTATTGAGAAATTTTTTCTCAGATTTTTGACAAACTGTTCTTTGATGATTATCATTTCTTTATTATGCCAAAAACTTAATCAATTTGTTCCATCATTCCTAGACCTAGACGTAAGTAGTTAAATGACGCACGTTTAAGTGGTTTAGTTAGAATATCGGCTATGTTGTCTTCCGATGAGACCTTTTCTATAGAGATATTCTATTTTTGAATATTATCGCGAAGAAAGTGATGACGAATCTCAATGTTTTTTGTTCGTGAGTGTTGAATGGGATTCTTACTTAAGTCTATAGCCCCTTTGTTATCACACATTATTGGAATGTCGTCTAACCTAACGCCATAGTCTATGAGAGCTTGTTTCATCCATAAGGCTTGTTGACATGCCTTTACGGCGCTTACATATTCCGCTTCGGTTGTGGAGATGGCAAGAGCGTTTTGCTTCTTCGAAAACCAAGATGTTAGGAAACATCCCATAAACGTGCAAACACCACTAGTGCTCTTACGATCCACGTAATATCCTGCATGATCCGAATCCGCATATACTATTGTTTTCATGCCAGATCCCTTAGAATACCATAATCCTAAATGTGTAGTACCTTTAATGTATCGGAAGATACGTTTAACCGCTTCTAGGTGAGAGGTTTTAGGATCCTCTTGAAAGCGTGCACAAAGGCAAACACTAAACATGATATCGGGTCTACTTGCCGTTAAGTATAATAAACTACCTATCATGCCTCTATATTTGGTATTATCTACGGACTCACCTTCTTCGTCTCTCGTGAGTTTGGTTTCCGTAGACATAGGGGTTTTCATTGGCTTAGAGTCTTCTAGTCCAAATTTCTTAAGAATTTCCTTAATATATTTTGATTGATTAAAAAATATTCCATCATCTAATTGTTTTATTTGTAATCCTAAGAAAAAATTTAGTTCCCCCATCATACTCATTTCAAACTCATCATGCATGATCTTGGCAAAGTCATCACACATTTCTTGACAAGTTGATCCGAATATAATGTCATCAACATATATTTGGACGATAATGATGTTGGAGTCTTTCTTTTTAGTGAAGAGAGTGTTATCTACCATTCCCATAGAATAATTATGTTTAATAAGAAAGGCTTTTAGTCGATCGTACCAAGCTTTTGGAGCTTGTTTTAGACCATAAAGAGCTTTCTTAAGTTTATAGACATAATTAGGTTTTGCGAAGTCAATGAATCCCGGAGGTTGTGCCACGTAAACCTCCTCATTGATAACACCGTTAAGGAATGCACTCTTCACATCCATTTGGTATAACTTAAAATCTAGTGCACAAGCATAAGCTAAAAGTATTCTTATGGACTCTAGTCTAGCTACGGGTGCATATGTTTCATCATAATCAATTCCTTCTTGTTGATTATAACCTTGGGCGACCAACCTAGCTTTGTTTCTTGTTACGACCCCATTTTCATCGAGTTTATTTCTATATACCCATTTTGTTCCTATAATGGTCATATCCATGGGATTTGGGACTAGTTCCCAAACATCATTTGTTATAAATTGATTTAGTTCCTCTTGCATGGCCATTACCCAATTTTCATCTTTTAGTGCCTCATTTATATTTTTAGGTTCTATTGTTGAAATAAAGCAAAAGAAATTGCTTTTCTCTTGAGCTTGCGACCTAAGTGTTCTTTGATTTAGATTACCAATAACATTTTCTAGGGGATGACTTTTAGATTCTTTAATGTTTATTATTTGATTATTTTCTAATGAAATGTCTTCAAGATCATTGCCTATGGGTTTTGTTTTACTAACCTCAATAGCTTCTTCTTCGACTAATTCATCATCTTCCAATGGTGATGTTTTAGGTGGAGGAGGAGTCTCATCGAAAGTTACATTTAATGATTCTTCTACTTTCATTGTTTGTTTGTTAAGTATTATGTAAGCTTTACTATTTTGCGAATATCCTAGGAAAACACCTTCATACGACTTTGGGTCGAACTTGGTTAGGTAATCTTTTGTATTAAGAATAAAACATTTACTTCCGAATACTCTAAAATAGTTAAGGTTTGGTTTCCTTCCTCTTAACAACTCGTATGGAGTTTTTCCCAAAATACGTCTAATAGAAACTCTATTAATTATATAAGTTGATGTATCGATCGCATTGCACCAAAATTTTTGAGGAATGGATTGTTCATTTAACATGGTTCTACTCATTTCTTGTAAGGTGCGATTTTTTCGTTCTACTACCCCATTTGATTGTGGAGTACGAGGAGCGGAAAAATTGTGAGATATCCCATTTAAATCACAATATTTTCCAAATTGTACTTCATTATCAAATTCCCGACCATGATCCGTTCTAATTGATACAATAGAACATCCTAATTTGTTTTGGATCATTTTGCTAAATATTTCAAATTCTTCGAAGGCTTCGGTTTTATTTGCTAAGAATCTAGTCCAAGTGTATCGAGAATAGTCATCTACAATTACTAAGGTATAACGATTTCCTCCATAGCTTCGTATGGCGGAGGGGCCAAACAAATCCATGTGAAGTAGTTCTAAGCATCTAGTTGTTGAGACTATATTTTTGGCCTTGTGACTTACGTGAGCTTGCTTTCCAACTTTGCAAGCATCACAAAAATGTTGGTCGTATTTAAGTTTAGGTAGATTTCTAACTAATTCTTTAGACGCTAATGATTGAATTAGTTGCATATTAGCATGACCTAATCTTCTATGCCATAGTGTGGAATTTTCGTCTAATGTTGCAAGGCATATTTTGTCTTCCGGTTTATTTCCTAGTTTCATTACATATAATCCTCCTTTCCTAATTCCTTTACCTATAACTTTTTCGTTTTTGATTATTTCGCTATCGTGTTCGGTAAATATTACTTTGCACTTATTATCACATATTTGACCTATACTAAGCAAGTTATAAGTTAAGTTATCTACGTGCTCAACATTTTCAATTATTAAGGAGTCTTGAGAAATCGTACCTTTGCCTATGATTTTACCGCGTAAGTTGCTTCCGAAAATTACGTTACCTCCGTTGTATGCTTTGTATGAAGAAAACAACTTTCGATTACCGGTCATGTGTTTTGAACATCCACTATCTTTAATCCATTCATCGGGTTCCAAGTTTACTCCTAAGCATATTTCATCGGGCGCTTGAGCTACAAGGCAAGCTTCATCTTTAGTCTTTTCCACCTCATCTTCTCCATTGTCGCTCCATACTCCTCCAATGAATGCTCTTTGATCGGTGTTCTTTGGCGGCTTTGAACATTCTCCAATGAAATGATTTGGGTCACCACATCTAAAACATTTTCTTTCACTTTTATCATAACCATCATTTCTACTTCTTTGGAATGTTTTTCTATCGCCTCGTGGTTGTCTTGCAAATCTTCCTCGTCTCTTGAAGAATTTCTTGAATTCCTTTACGGCCATAGCATACTCTTCGTCTTCACTATCGGAACTTGAGCTATCTTCATCACTTACTTCCTTTTTCACTTTTAATGCAAGTGATCTACTTTGTTCTTTCTTGCCTTTAACCGTTTCTACATCTTTCTTAATTACTTCTTCATAAACTTTCAAGTTTCCAATTAGTTCGTCAAGAGATAAGGTTGTTAGATTCTTTGATTCTTCAATCGCCGTGACTTTCGCGCGCCATTTTGGATGTAGTGCCCTAAGAAATTTCCTAACATAATTCTTGCTAGAAAAACTTTCATCAAGTGCTTTTAGACTAGTAATAATAGTGTTAAATTTAGCAAAGGCATTATCTATTGATTCCTCTTCCGGAATCATAAATTGTTCATATTGTTGAACAAGAAGATCTATTTTATTATCTTTGACTTGACTATTACCTTGGTGAGTGATTAGTAAAGTATCCCAAATTTCTTTTGCGGTTTGACACATAAAAATTCTTTCGTATTCTTTACGTGGCAAAGCATTATAAATTACCATTTTAGCTTCATTATTTTTTGCAAGTTTCTTTTTAAGATCATCATCTTGTTTATGAAAAGATACAATTTCATCCTTTTTAGTTTTGGGATTAAATTGAGTAGGAGGAAAATTACCATCGGTAATAACATGCCAAAGATCTAGATCTTTTGACTTCACATAAGTTTGAAATCTATTTTTCCAATAAATACATCCATCATTTTCAAAAAGTAGTGGTCTTTGCATAGATTGCCCTTCTAAATATTTTTTGGATCCCATAGATCGATTCAAGTTTTAAAATATAATTTATTTTAAAAGTCTTGTTTAACCTGGCTCTGGTAACAATTGTGTAAAACTAGAAGGGGGGGGGTGGTTGAATAGTTTACCGCTTTTTAATTTAATGTTTAAAATTTGTTTATAAAAACATAGATTCGACTTTTTGTTAAAAAAAATACTTGCACGATATGAACAATGTAAATACGTAGAAGTAAATAAAATATAAGAGTTAAAAAGATCAAACCGCAACACAAGGATTTATAGTGGTTCGGTTACAAAGCTCTTCTTCGGCCTACTCCACTCTCCGAGCACCAAACTTGAGAGTTTTCTTCACTATGTGAACAAGCTCCCTTATGGCGGAGAAAACCGTACACAACGTTGCTTATATCAATTTCCGACACTAAGCTAGATGTCGAGTTCTAATCTTAGCTAGAACCAATCTATCACAACACAACTTCACAACTAGTTCACGACTTCACAACTTCACAACTACTTCACAACTTCACTACACAACTTATCTTCATACCTTGATCATGACTACACAACTTCTTCAATCTTCATAACTTCACACCTTCACAACTTCTTCTCACCACACTACTTATATCACAACTATCTAACACTACTAAAAAGGATCACCAAGATCTAACTATACTTACAACTATCACCAAATCCTAACAACTACACAACTTTACAAGATTTACAAAAGATTTACAAGGTATTATATGGATGCAACAAGATTGCAATATGGATTTTGGGGTGTAATACTTCTTCACTAGATGATGAAAGTATTCTTCTTTTGCACTTGAGAAATTGAGCTTGGATCACTTGGAAACAAAGCTAAATGATTAAATGATCAAAGGATTTTAGAGAGGATATGTGGGCTGTTTTAAGCAGAAAGAATGAGTGCAAAAGGTGAGAAAAATGTTGAGGAATAGTCCAGTATTTATAGGACAAAAAGGAGGAGCGGAGTCTATGGCGGTCCCCTTAAATAGGGGGGCGGTCCCCTTAAAATTAAGGGGGCCGCCCGTGTATTTAAGGGGGCCGCCCTAGGCTAGAGGCTCCCCAGTTTGTCTTTTGTGTAGGGGAATTTTCTGGAACATTTCTAGCCGTTTTAGGTCCGAAAATTTGAATTCAAATGTTTTTATTTGAATAAAACATTTCTTTTAATTGTAGAAAAATATTTTGTAATGTTTATAAAAATGCTACAACATTTTATAAATTATCTAAGGGTTGGAATAAAAATTTCTTTGATCATAAAATGCATTAAGCATTTGTTTATTCATAACCTTTAAGTGATTAAATTATCGAAATGAAAAATAACTACTATTTACTTTGTTTACTTTTAATTTTACATTGACCGTTATTTTTTATTTTATGTGATTATTCAAACGTAAAGATGTGAAAAATATTAATTAATGTTTTTAGGCCTTATTTCTATCAACAATCTTCTCCTTTTTTTTGATGATTACAAAATTTGAAACTCATTAAATGTAGAATACTTTTTTAAACAAGTATTTAGTGAGTTTTATGTCATTTCTCCCCCTTTTTGTAAAATCAAAAAGGCATCGTCGAGAATTGCAAGTAAAAACGACGGAATAAAAGCTCCCCCTTGATGTGTGCTCCCCCTCGTTCGAGGGCACCAAGGAATCGAGCTATGGTTTCTTAGCTACAAAATCGAGTTAGAACAATACAAATATTTCTAACAAGTAGCAAGAAGGAAGGAAAAATAAGACAAGAGCAAGCAATATTAAAGCAAAAGATACTTCATTCATTTAGGACAATGTGTGTAGACTACACACAAGCATACATAGAAACTAATATGCTTTAGAAGCATATTGATATAACAAAAGACTAAAAAAATCCTAAATGGCCATAGAAGGATTTTGGACTTGCTTGTGATTCAAAAGGGTTGAACGATTATTTGTAGGCATATGGTGAGATTAGTTGATTGTGGATGGAGAGTTTGGAGCGGAGGCGGTCATGGGAGGATAGTCTCGTTGGACTCTAGGTGGTGGTTGTGGTCGAGTGAGGAGGAATTCAATCCAATTGATATCCTCACTTAAGGCAATGAATTGTTTTTGGGTGAAAATGCAACAAGGGCAATACCCAACATGAGATTCAACTTGGTTAATGTTGAGGGTGTGTGGTAGGTTTGGAGAGTAAGGTGATGAGGAATTGTTGTTTTGTTGTTGTTGGGAGAGATGCATGGCTAGGAGGTTTGATAGGTCTTGAAGTTGATTAATGTCATCAACAAGGCTTTCTCTACTTGGAGATAGAGGTGGTATGTGTTGAATTTGGTTGTCACTTTGAAGTAAAGCTTGAGTGTGAGTAGCATGTATATTGATGGGTGAGATGGGAGATGGAGGATGTGAAACAATTTGTGGTGATTTAGGAGTGTTCTTAATGTAAGGATTTGGTGATGCTTGATTTGGGTGATTGTTTTCTTGAGTTAGTTCATGATGAGGGGTGAGTGGTTTTGGCTTTGGTGTGGGTGAACTTACATTGAGTTCATTGGATGTGTTATAAGGATTAAGTTTCTTCCTCCAAATGGGTTTCACACTCATTTTGGCTACCCTTGATGGTTTGGATGTAGGTTTATTGGGAGATGTCATTGGTGAGGATGATTTTGATGATGATGGTTGAGGATGTATTTATAGTGGAAGAAAGGTATAAATTTAGGAAGAATGAACATTTAAGGGACCAAATCCAAGAAATGTTTATGAATTTAGGGAAACAGTAGCTAAGTCTAGAGGGTGTTAGGTTAAGGAGGAATGAAAAATACTATTTTTCCTGTGCCAGCTAGGGCGGTCCCCTTAATTAGGGGTCGGTCCCCTTAAAGATAAGGGGGCGCCCTTTATGAATTAAGGGGGCCGCCCACTGCAGTTTCCTAGATTTTCCAAAAACTGATTTTTCTCAAAAGTTTTGTGAGGATTTCATTTTTGGTGGTTGATTTGCAGCAAGTCCATCCTTTTATGGCAATTAAGATGTTTTAACACATAACAATTAAGCATTCAACAATCTTAAGTGGTGACATCGGCCACTTTTTACAAGACTTTACATTGTTGATAATCAATGAATAATCGATCCTTCCAAGTAATTCCTTCAACCGACTATTTTTCTTCCTTCTCTTTTTTTGCTTTTTCTATTTTTTTCAAACAATACATAATAAAACTCGGTTTGATTTCACCGTCTTCACTATCATAATTCTTCCGGATAATCTTTTCCTTGTAGTACTTTTTATTCGAACATGATTCATAATCGCGGAAAAGTAGCGCAACTTACGAGCTACTATTTTCCCCACGACTTCATCCCCCCCCCCCCCCCCCCCCTCCCCCCCCCACCCCCCCTCCCCCCCACCCCTCCCACCTTTCCCCCCCCCCCCCCCACCACCCAGACCCCCTCCCCCGCCCCCCCCCCACAACCCCAAACCTAAAACACAACCACTTTTCCGACCATTACAAAGATAGAAAAATTTCATTTTGACACAGAAAATACAAGACTTTACATGAAAGCAACTAGCAACATAGAAAAATAGACTTAATCTACACGGTAGGCTAAGGTACAAAGGTGTAATGAAACATATAATAATGGGTGTAGAAAAGAAAGGAATGGCTCAATAGGTTGATTTTGGGAATCTTTCTCTAAATAAGGAGTAATTAAAGGGTTACACCGGGAGTTAAAATAATCTTGTGAAGTTAGTTAATTTTACGACAATGTAGGCTATTGGTGTAATCCTAGAAATTTATCAGTTGATCATGTTCCTCCATTAAATCCATAGTACTGAATCATGGCTGGTCTCGAGTAATATACAAGACAAGTTCTAAAGTCCAAATACATCCACCGGCACACTCATTATTTTGTGGAATTTTGTAGACAGTTGGAAACGGAATAGGATTAATTCTCACAATATGTATCAAGGGTTATAGTGTGCTAGGTAATGTGATAGTAATTTTTACAAAATTCCGTGCTCTGCTGAATTTTTTTTTACAAATTTTTGGGACCGTTTTAACACTCTTGCATGCTATTTGTAAAAAGAAAGACAAAGTACGTTCTAATTCTCCATCCTCCACTTAAATTATACAACATCCTCGTTGTATAGATAAAACAATTAAAATAATAAGGAAAAATAGAATTAGAACGGAAAACTCCCTAATGTTTTGCTCTTGATAATTCTCCAAGAGAGTTCACTGGAGCAAAAAGTGTGTTGACTAGGGCGTTCAGATATGCCGGTTAAGAGTTCAACATTTGTTTTTTTTTTTCAGCATATACCCATATATCGTTTCAGCAAGGGTCCTGACATAGAGATTAGAAGAACAAGTGCAAATTCTACATAGGTTTAGAATAGAATAGAATTAACATAGATTAGATAACCAAGATATTAATTAAATTGCTAGATTTAACCTCGCTTCAAGTGTTCGACACCCTACTTACCACGAAACTACTATCGATCGGGTACACTACCCGTTAAAGTGTTGTTTTTGGTTTAGTCGACAAAATATAAATTTAAAACTTGAAACAATAAAATATACACCACACAACGACACATTAAGTTTTTGGCGCCGTTGCCGGGGAGTGAAAATTAATCTTGATTTTTATTTGATATTTTAGTTTTTAACATTAGATTAGATCTAACCCTTAGGATTAGTGTAATTTAGATTAGTGTATATTCTTGTATATTTGTGTTTAATTTTTTGCGTATTTAATTTTTTTTCTTAATACACTGTTCTGGTCGATAGCTAAATACGGCGTATCCACTTCCTTCGGATACGGCGTATCCAACTTTATGTCTAATACAGCGTAATCATTCAATTGATTAATACGGTGTATCCACTTCCATTGGATACAGCATATCAATCATCTGGAACAGAAGCAGATTCTAAGTTTTCTATAATTGATTTTCGTGCCAATTTTTTTTACCTTTCTTCGGAACAAATCCTATTGATTGTTTATCCCTTGTTTCAGGTAGTGCATGAAAAGGAGTTCTACAAACAAACTATTTACACCTTACAAAGAACCTGAACGAGAATTTCGATCATCAAGGAGACACTTCAAGACTCTAAGTCTTGACAAATTGAGGTCGTCTAATTTCAATTTACTTTTTGACCAAGAATACTCGGAGAAAGAAGAAGCGGAAGCAATGGCGAAAACCATGGAGCAATACATGAGAAAGACCCGAACGGACTACGGATTAGGAGTCGCGAGGCCTAAAATTGATAACAAATATCAATTTGAACTGAAAGATCAATTTCTTAAGGAGCTTCGAGAAAACACATTTAGAGGTTCGGATAATGAGGATGCTAATGAACACATTGAGAAAGTTCTCGAAATCGTTGACCTATTCCATGTTCCTAACATCACTGTGGATCAACTAATGCTCTGAGTCTTCCTTGTATCCTTAATTGGAGCCGTAAGTCGTTGGCTAAGAAATGAACCAACTGGTTTAATCAAAACTTGGGAAGATCTTAAGACTAAGTTTTTGAACAAATATTGCCCACCTGGTCGAACTGCGAAGAAAATGGAGGAAATCAACAACTTTCAGCAAGAGCCAGATGAAACCCTTTATCAAGCATGAGAGTGCTTTAAAGAACTCTTAATGAAGTGTCCTCAATTTTGTTCAACAATGGGTTGGATGTTCCAACACGACAGATTCTTGACTCAAGAGGTGCCATTCCAACTAAGACAGCTGCAGATGCTAAAACGGCCATCCAAGAAATGGCAGAATACTCTCAAATGGCATAATGAAACATCTAGAGAAAGAAGTACTGAGACTTCTGATGGACTGGCTTCTCTACAAGCACAACTGAACAATCTAGGAAGAGAAATCAAGAAAGTGAATGAAAAAGTTTATGCAGCTCAAGTAGGATGTGAACAATGCAAAGGACCCCATTACACCAAAGATTACCCACTAAAAGAAGAAGGGAAAACCCTAGAATAAGCTTACTACACACAATATGGTGGACCATTTCAAGGTGGGGATATAGAGCAACGGCTCTAGGGTACTATCAGAGGAACAACGTAAACCTTTCGTACCAAGAACGAAGGCAATCTATGAAAGATACCCTGAGCAAATTCATGAGTGAATCAGCAAAGAGACACGAAGAAAATTCCAATTTGATTAAAGAAATCCGAGCTACGACAGATGTTGCCATAAGGAACCAAGGAGCATCAATCAAAACTTTAGAAATTCAAATCGGGCAAATGAGCAAAGTACTACAGGAAAGAGGATTTGGAAGCCTACCAAGCTCAACTGAAACAAACCCGAGAGACCAAGTCAAGTCGATTTCAACCACTATTGAAGCTGATTCATACTCGATACGCCGTATTGGATCATCCCAATACGCCGTATCCACTAGACAGAACAGTAAACTGTTGTACAACTCAAGACAAACGACGATTCCTTTTCCAAGTCATTTGGATAATCATTACTGTGATGAAGAAGAGGGGAACTATGGACCAAAATTTGCAGAAGCTTATGGAGCTTCACATATCAATGACACCATACCCCGAAAGGAGAAAGACCTAGGGAGTTTCACTTTACCTTGCTTTATTAATAATACTTGCTTTGACAATGCCCTTGTTGACTTAGGAGCTAGCGTTAGTGTATTGCCTCTCTCGACCTACCTTAACTTAGGATTAGGCGAATTAGCTCACACTAGGTTGACAGTGGAATTGGCAGATAGGACAGTGAAATATCCAAAAGGAATAGCTGAAAACGTACTAGTAGGAATTGGCAAATTTACTTTCCCAGTAGACTTTATAATTCTTGATATGCCCGAGGATATCAAAGTGCCCTTGATCCTCGGAAGACCATTTTTGTCTACCGCCCGTGCTAAAATTGATGTTTACAAGAGAAAGATTACTTTAAGAGTTGGGGAAGAAAAGATTATTTTCAAAAGTGTTAAACCTGCTAGTAGTTTAATTAAGAGGGTCTACATGCTAAGTCTAAGAGAAAGAATGGAACTTGATTTAGAAGCTAGGCTATTTGGAGAGACTTTGGTGATTAATAGATCATTAGACCCTTTAAATAGAGATTACATCGAATTAAATGATCTAAATAAACCATTTGAGCTTAGGAGAAATCAAGGTGATGATTTGATGCCCACCATTGAGGAAGGTGAGGTAATTGAGGAATTTAAAACTAGGGATGATGAACTTGATATTGGAATTCATGATTACCCTAGTTGTTGCGACTATAATAAAAAGATCCATAAAGATTATGCTCACAACTTAAACTTTTCATGCATGATAGGATTTGAATTTACGCATGCTAATTTCTTTCCATTATTGTATATCAATGTGATGTCCAAAAAGTTTCATAATTCTATAATGAAAGATAAGATGGTGTACAAGGGGAATAATATAGTCGGAGCCTTAATGAACATACCTATCTTTGTTGGAACTTTTTCTATCTTAACTGATTTCGCAGTTTTAGAAGATATGGATGCTTATCGTGATGAAAGAATAGGCGATGTTATTTTTGGCGAACCATTTTAAGAGACGTTTGGAGTAATGCAAGACGGTTCAATGGAAAGATTACCATTTACAATGGTAATGATGAAGTAACTTACCAAATGGTGCGATCACATCAGAGGTTTAAACACCACACTAATAAGCAATGCAACAAGATCCCACTGTTACTGAAGGTAAGTGAAGAAGATAAGAAGAATGGAATCTCGCATCCATACCAAAAGCTTAAGGGGTTCTACAAAGGAGTCTTGAACTTAGGACCCGATTACATTCGAGATGCGAAGACGGAAGAATGGCTCACACGCGGGCACATTAGCGTGCATGAGATGGAATGGTGAAGAGAAGCTGAAGAAAAGTCTAACTTAAAGACTTCACTGTAAACAAAAGTGCTTCCCGGGAGACAACCCAGAATGTTATTTATTTTTATCGAGTCTGTCTTCCCAGACATCAATACGGCGTATCCGCTCCATACCATACGGCGTATTGATTGTCTGGACGTTATCAGTCTTTACTTTTTATGCACTTTAAAAACATTATTGTTAGTTCTGGCAATACGGCGTATTCATGCACATGATACGGCGTATTCACCAGACTGACTCGTATTTAGTTTGTTTAGTTTAGTTTAAATTAACCGTAGGTACCAAGATAGGAATGCACGTTTTTCCTATATTTTACACAGGACCTCGTGAAAGAAATATCGACGAATATTGGTGGAGAATTTACAAATCTGGAGATCTTGAAGTGTTGGAGTCTTGAAACTTCAAGGCGGCTGTTCAACACGAATTCTTGCTCAATAAACTCAACATGGAGAATCTACCGAGCAAATATCAGGGGAGTTTCTCATTCTAATTCTTTTTAATTCCCGTATTTAATGTTTTATCTATACAACGAGGACGTTGTATAATTCAAGTGGAGGGATGGAATTAGAATGTTTACTTGTCCTATTTTTCACACTAAAATGCTTAAATTATGCTCAATTTTTAAAAAAATTCAAGCATACTTTTGTGAAATTACTTGATACATAACCCGTAATACAATAACCCTTGTTAGATATTGTGAGAATAATCTTATCCGTTTCTAAATGTTTACCCGAATTCCACAAAATATAAGTGTGCCGGTGATGTAGTAGACTTTAGAACTTGGTATATCACTTAAGACAGCAGTGATGAGTACTATGGATTTAGATGGAGTAACTTGTTTAAATTGATAAAATTTTAGGGTTACACCTGAAACGCCTATTCATGTTGCTTATTAACAAACTACACCGGTTAGTTAACCCCTGTATAAACCCTTTGTTTACTCTCACTTTAAGAGTAAGATACCCCTAGAACAACCCGTAGAGCCAATCCTTTAGGAAAAACACCAATTATTTATTTTGTTACACCTTTAAACCTTAGCCTACCCTGTTAGATTAAGTTTATTTTACAGTTGCTAGTTGCTTAAAGTGTAAAGTTTGTATTTCCCGAGTCTAGTGTCAAAATTTTCTATCTTTGGTACGGTTGGAAGAATTTGCACATCGCAAATGGGAATGTATATTATAGTCAAAACTCATGTATTTTACTACCATCACAATTAATGGTACGTCCAAAGAATGAAAAAGTACCGAAGGAATTATCCGGAATTATTATGATCGTGAAGTTGGTGAAATTACACCGAGTTTCGTAGTATAGTGTTAGCAAAAATAAGAAAAAAATCAAAAAAATTTGAAAAATCGCAACAAAAAAGAGAAGGAATGTTTGAAGATAATCGTTTCGCAACCACCGAAGGAATTACACGAAGGATCGATTATTCGTTGATACAAATTGACGATGTCGAGTATTGTATAAAGTGAAAGATATCGCCACTTGCCTTGTTTTAAAAAAAAAAAGTATGTAAAAGAATGGGATGAATGGAAGTTGACCGTTACGGGAATGCCAACTTAGGTTGTTGTTTTTGATCTATGATCAAGACGTTGTAAATAGTTGTGTCTTTATCATGGTAACGGTTGGGAAAAAGTGTCTAGCAACTTGTATTTTAGACTTAATCTATTTGTTTCGTAATTTTTATTTAACAACAATTTACTTCTCTTTCCTAATCATTAACCATGGGTTTTACGTGAATGAGGATGTGATCGAGCATGCATGTCTATTCCGTCGTTACGGCCATGTATGCATGTCTCAGCTGCCTTGTTGGTTTATTACTATTGGTGAAAGTTAGAAGATACCGAAACCGCTATTTACTCTACTATTCTACACTTTAGGCTTATCGAGGTAGGAGTGAGCAGTCACATATGTCTATCCCGTCGTTACGGGTGTGTATGTGTGGTCTTTGTCGCCCTCCTGGAATATTGGTATCGATAAAGATTAGTTAGAGTAATCAACCCTAAGCCTTATCATAAAAACCTATTTTACCTTTATAAACTTGTTACTCCTTAGCTTTAGCGGTGGAGATGTGTATCCTTGCCAAGCTTATGATAGAATACTTGTCACGATCGAGCAATTAGTTACATATTACCACATAGATTAGTTGAGTGATTTGAGTGTTTTTATCTTCTTATTTCATGAGGTGTTTGGTTGTGTACTTGCAATAGATCAAATAAATGCTTTAACGGAAAATATCCTTAGGGATACATTTTTATAAAACTTCTAAAGGCTACTTAAAGACAAGTAGGATTCAAGCGGGGGGATATTTGATGATATCAAATAACGTCTATTTTATAACATCATTTATCCTATGTAATTAACCCATTTTGTATAATTATTGCAAAGAATTTTTACTTAATCATTTTGTATTTGAGAATTGCAGTAATTACGGAGTACTTGGTGAATATTAGCAAAAGGCGTGCATTTTGGAGCTAAAACGAAGATATTTTGAAGATTACTGTTCTGACAACCAATATGCCGTATCCATCAAGGAAGATACGGCGTATCCGTGCCTGCACTCATCAAAGACCACAAAGTAAACATGATCAATACGTCGTATCCAGAGAAGACCAATACGCCGTATTGGAGATATAGTATATGAATATTCTGGAAGATATCAAACGTGATCCCTACTCCAAGAAACCCCAATACGCCGTATCCAAGACATTAGATACGCCGTATCGACATCGACTCCAGACCTTATAAATAGAAAACTCAAAGTTTTAAGTGTGCAAAATTATATTCTCGATACCTAAACTACAAAAATCTATTTTTAGAGGAGAAAAAGAGCAGAAGAGGTCTTGCAAAGCATTCCAATCCAGAGGAAAAAACGTGTAATTTCTTATACTTTTATAATCGTTCAGTTTTTGGTATCATTCATTAACTCGGTTAGTTTACCTTGGATAAGCCATTACTCTTGTATTAATTATGATGTTGAAGGCTAATACCATCGGGTATTAGCCATTATTATGAAGATCTGAATGTTTGGTTTTGTTTATATCTAGATTTCTTAATTTATCATTGTATGCTTGTTTATGTTTATCAATATACTTGTTTATATGCTTTTGTATGCGACCTATCATTCAACTGGATCTAGTGATACAGACTAAGTAATTTATATGTCGGGATGGCTCTCCATATAGTGATTTATACATCTAGAATCATAGGATCACAAATATTGTCCTGCTAAATTCATGCTAGGATACGCTTCTGGCTTAACTAGATAACATATATTGCCTTTGGTTTATTGAACAAGTTGAATAGCAGGTGAACCCAGATAATTCAACAAATGACATTCTGATTCCATTGGATAGTTGGACAAGTGGACTACTAGAGTATAAATTGCCATTAAGCAGTAAATGGGTAAAGTCTATATGAGCTAGGTTTAACAAGATCACCATTGCTTTAATCTCTAAGATAGATTATAATCAGCAAATAAGGATGCTTTATCCGGATACTTTAATTATGACAGAATTAATGTGTCTAGGTCTTAGGATGAAGTCTCGCCTAAGTCTAAGAATGATATGCCACTTCGAGATAAATAATCATTGCACTGAAAAAACAAACAAACTTCTAATCGGATTAATGATGGCTAATACAGTTTTCTATCATAAGGCTTGACAGCTCTTTTATCTTCTGTTAACTTGCTTGCGTGGGTTAAAGTGTCTTGAATTGATTGTAGTCACCACCAATCCCGTGCCAGTCTCTCAGACTGAACCCCCCCTTTACCTATTAGAATTAGAATTAGAACTAACATAGGATTAGCATAGGTTTGACTTAGATTAGATAACCAAAATATTAATAAATTGAGAGATTTAACCTCGCTTCAAGTGTTCGACATCCTACTTACCACGAATCTACCACCGACCGGGTACACTGCCCGTTAAAGTGTTGTTTTTGGTTAAGTCGGCAAAATATAAACTTAAAACTTGAATCATAAAAATATACACCACACAACGACACATCAACCTTGTAAAACGTTTGATAAACGAATGGGTCATGCCAAAATTTTATAGAAATATTATACTTAGAATAATTTTTACTAGAAACTACTTTCTTAGAAATCCGACAAAAAGACAGAATAATAAAATATTATTATTTTAATAAACGACTAAAAGACGAAAAATATATTTTATAATTTTATAAATTATACACTTCTCTAAATTATTTAATGTAAACGTGTCGTTTCTTATAACTAATACAATTAAACTAGGTAACTTGGGGTTACCGGATAGATTACCGGAACATAATACCTATTATCTAATTCTTGTTTGTTTTACTTGCCTATTTTCCTTAAAATGTTATAAGTGTATAACATCTAGTATACATACTTTAACATATCTTCTCTGAGTATAAATCACCAACCATTATACAACCAACACTACTAAAAACAAGTAATACGAAACGCTTTTAAAACTCCCATGCATCAATTTTAAGTACACCTTTCAAACATAATTCTAAGTCAAACGAATTGCTAGGTCGTGTCTGAAAGCCGTTGTACGCCGTTGTTTGACTATCATACACTCAGCTACTTATCATCTTTGTTTGAGGTGAGTTCTCGTAGCCCTACTTTTTAAACTTTTTTCCGTTGTGGGGAAAATGATACTCAAAATCTATTTCAACTAATTTTACTACTGTGCAAAACCTCTTATTTCTCTTTGGACAATGCTATGTGCCTATGATTGCGTGTATGAATGCTATGTGAATGCTATGAGATCTATTTATGCAAAGTTCCATTTGGACTTCTTCTCAATACTACTTAGCCGACTGTGTAGCTCCAGCTGGTAGGCGATAGGTTTGGAAATCTATAAGCGCGTGGACCACTATGGATATGTTGATTGAGCTTAGACTGATATGGTATGATGTTTTGTTATGATGGAAATCTAATTACTACTGCTTGCATTCTGCTTTCATATTGCACAATTGTCCACTCTTAAATTCTAGCACAACAACTGGGTTTACTTCTAAACCTACGAGCTCACCAACTTAAATGTTGACCTTTTCGAGTATCATTTTCAGGTGAAGTGAATGCTCGTTGATAGCAAGTTAGCAGGCATAATAGAAGACTTTAAGATCATCCCTTGTGGATTCATTCTATGGAGACTGCATTTTAAGAATTCTATGTATGCCTTGTTTTAGGTCTTTAGACTTATATTACTCTGATGTTGAGGAGTTTATTTGTAATAATTCAAATTATGTGATGTGCTTCTCGACTTGTCTTGGCACAAGTTCCATGTTTGTTGTCGAAGAATGTTGTGACACTTTGTTCAATGCATTTAGATTTCTCTATATTGACGCCTTGTGTTATGACAATTAATTCTCCGTCACGCCTCGTGTTTCCGCCGTAGTCGGGATGTGACATTTTCTTTTTAGTCTAGAGTTCATAAGGGCTAATCATGTTCCTTTTATTGGGAGCCCTATTTAATAAATAGCAAGCTGTCAACATAGCTTCACCCCAGAACTCTTGACTTAGTCTTAAGTAGGACAACATGGAATTAACCATTTCTTTTAGTACTCTATTTTTCCTTTAAGATATACCATTTTATTGTGAAGTATAGGGGGCAGTCGTTTCATGGATAATACCAACATACTGAAAGTACAGAGTATCCATGTAATCACCCCCTATCAGTCCTGAATCTTTTGATCAATAACCCTTGTTGTAATTCAACTTCAGTTTTGAATACTTTGAATTTATCTAGTGCTTCATCCTTAGTATGTAACAAATAAACATAACAAAACCTTGAAGCATCATCAATAAATGTCACAGCTTATTTTTCCTAGGACCCTTGTCACCTTAACTATTTTGTATAATTTTTCTAGATTTTTTTATTAAGTTTTAGTATTTTTTTTTACAATTTATTTTGTTTAAAAACTTTAAAAATTCATAAAAAATAAAATATTAATCAGAAAAATATAACTTTTTTTTAAAAAAATTTCTTTTTTCATATATTTTGTAGGAAAAATATTAAAACTTCTGTAGGGTTAATTTTTAAAAAATTTAATTTCTATAGAACGGGTTTTGACCCGGTTTTTGTTTTGACTCGTTTTTCGGTCTCCGTTTTTAGTCTAGTTTTTTTTAAACTTCGTTATTTGTCATTTAGAATCTATTTTAGCTTTTAAATTTGTTTTAGGGTTTAATTTGCAAAAAATTAGGTTTTTAGCCCTTGTTTTTCGCACCCGTTTTAGGTTTTAAGTTATTTAGCTTTCGTTTTTTTT
>BQNB010070841.1:3710-29915 GCA_026074375.1 Tanacetum coccineum
TTTAAGGGGTGTTTGGATTAGTACTATTTGACCATCAAAAGTCAAAGTAACTTGGAGGTTTTTCTTTGGTCAGTTTAATCTTCATAATTGATTAAGTTTTGAGCAGGTTTGTAGGTTTAGTTGAGCTTAATTTCATTTTGAAGCTTGTTATGTTTGCTTGTGCACCAGGGGAGCAAGTTTTCTTTTAGATCTTTGGAAATTTTGAACCAATGCTCTTTGAGCTTTGTATTTGTTTGTTATGTGTTTAGACACACTCAGGTTTTATCACCTTAGTCACCTGCAAGTTGTTTTTGCCCCATTTGTCAATTGCACCAGCAGTAATAACTGTTGTTGCTACTATTATCCTTTTCATATGCATTTAAGCTAGCTTAAATAAGCTTTAGTTTTTAAAATTTAGTAAGTTTATAGATTAGATATAGTTTAAAATAGATTAAGTCTTAATTTTAAATTTCTAGCTTATTTCCTAGGGTAAAATAGCTTTTAAATTTTATAAAAAAAACTTAAAAAGCCAAAAACAGTAGTAACTAGTAATTAGCTTTTAAACATAGATTTCTAGCTTATAAGTTTAGCTTTTATGAATTTGTTTTATAGCTTATATGTTGATGGTTAAGTTTTCAAAAGCGAAGCTTCTGTCATAGCTTATTGAGCTTTCTATCTTATTTAGATTTCAAGCTTTAGTGCTTATTCCTGAGTTTACCTCTTAAGATCATAGGATTTAGATAGCTTTAGGTGTTTTTAGTCAAATTAGCTTGTTGATTTTAGCTTCTACACTTCATAAGCTTTCTAGGACAGTTTTTACTTCAAATTTGAGCTTAAAATGAAGCTTATAAGTGAAAAATTGTTTTTAGAGCTTATAAGCTCACCTTCTAAAAACAGCTTTTTCAAAAGCTCTTTGAGAGCTTATTTTTGAGTTTCAGCTTATAGTGCTTTTATAAAAGTAGCTTAAAAAGTTGTCCTTAACAACTTTTGTTCTTTAAGTTTTTCATAAAAAACCAAAAAAAAGGGAAGTGGAAGTCGGGGGTGAGCAAGACTCGAACCCCCGACCTCAACACCTCAACCTTTTATAAACACACACACTCCCACTCCTTACCGCTGTGCCCTTGGGTCTTTTTCATAAGACCCTGGCACAATCAATTCTTTATATACAACTTTGGCCAATAAGCCTTATAAGCTGTCAAAGCTTATTTCGCGGCTTATTTTATAAGCTGTGACATTGGGCTTATTTTTCCTAGGATTTAAATAGTTTAAGCTATTTTCTGTCATTTTTCTAGAATTTTTAGAGTTCATTTAGTATTTTTAATCTTTTATTTTCATTAAAAACTTCAAAAAATCATAAAAAATAGAAAAATAATCAAAAAAATATAAATCTTTTTTAGAAAATTTTCTTTTATCATTAAGAACGTAGGAAAATTAGTTTGACTCTCGTGGGTTTATTTTTGAGCATTTTAGCTTTTAGGGCTCGGTTTTCGATTCCCGTTATTCGTTTTTGTGATTTCTTTCAAATTTTATCGTTAAGCTTTCAAATTTTGCAAATCCCTTTATTTTTACTCATAGAATTAGATTAAAAATTCAAATTCTAGGTTAAGGTGCTAATTAGGGTTTATTTTGTCATTTCCGTTTTTCGTCTACGTGTTTAGTTAATTTGCTTGCATTTAATTGTTTAATTGTATTTAGTTGTAGAAAATCAATCAAAAAGTTGAAAATCATTCATAACATTATCCAAACTGAATTGAGGGTATCAATTCACATTTCTTTGGGATACGACCCGGTAATCACTTACCGGTTAATAAACGTGTTATATTATATATTTTTGTGTTTAAATTGCATTTAATCTTTGTCCTCAAGGATTATTTGTATATTTCTATAAATACTTTGATATATTATATATACGTGAAATTGCTACAATCAATGTGATTGTTGGAGTGGTTATTGTTGTTGCGATCATTGGGGTAGTTGTCTTTGTCACGATTATTGGAATAGTTGTTGTTATTGGTAGTGTTCCTTCTATCATAAAACTTTCATTTGTGATTATTGGTTTCTTGCACAGAATTACGCTTTATTATTTGGTCCATTAGTCTGTGAGCTATGTTGGTGGCTTCTTCCAGAGTCTGAGGTTTTGAAGCAGTAACGTTTCCTTTAATGCTTTGCGGCAGTCCCCCGATGAAAGCTTCCATAAGTTTCTCGGTGTTTGGTACCATATTCGGGCATAAAACGGCTAATTCCTGGAATCTTCTAATATAAGTCTTGAGATCACTTCCATTTACAGTCAGACCATAAAATTCATCTTCCATTTTCTTGATCTCAGTTCGAGGACAATACTTGTTCGTCAGAAGCCTTTTTAACTCAGTCCAGGTGATTTGATTAGCTTGCTCTATTCCCATAGGCTGGGCATATGCATTCCACCAGGACAAGGCATCATCAGTTAAAGTACCAGTAGCAAATGTTACTTTATTTTCCTCAGCACATCTGCTTCGAGAGAATACTGATTCGGTTCGTTCAAACCAGCGAATAAGGCCTACTGCTCCTTCCGTACCATTAAAGTAGAAAGGTTGACAGTTGATAAACTCTTTGTAGTTTCCCGTTTTCACTACAGGAGTTCCAGTAAGATTGGTGTTCCTGTTGGGATTACTAGCACTTGCCATGGCAGCAGTCTGTGCTTCCAGGGCTGCAGTAAAATCAGCAATCAGTTGCCGGATGGCATCCAAAGTTATGGCTGGTGTTTCGGATGTTGACGTCCTTTTGGGAGGCATTCTATCAACATAAGAGAACATGTAGTAAGAATGACATCACAAGTTTAGAAAGGTAATATTTAAAAGAAAATGTGATGCTTAAAATGCTTAAAGAGAAATGCTTATTTTTGAATTTTAAGCACTTAGGGGTTATGGTATGATTCATGAAGACGGAGATAATGATGCAATTGGTGGAAATGATGATGAAAGAGCGATAAGTTGGAAACAATAAGATACGAAACGGGATTGCCTTTATAAATAACTTGCCTTCTTACTGTACATAGTCAAGATTTGACAAGCGTTTTTATTTATACCACACATCCCGTGGCTAGGATAAAGTTATAAATAGCTTGATGATTTTGATCCGGTAGATGACATCCTAAAGATCTTCCTGATTTGTTTGGTGACGAGCTTGGATTTTCTCAATGATTTGTTCAAGATCGGAAATTCTGTAGTGAGCAAAGGCAATCTTATCCTTTTGCCCTAACCTAGGCATGATGTAAAAAAGGAGTAAAAGTGAGAATAAAGGAAAATGTGCCGACTGAGATGGAGCTAGTACTGGAACAAACCCAATAAGGTACTAGTTATGAAGTTTCGGTAAGCACGGAAGGGGTTAAAGAATTAAAAAGAAAAGTTAAGATAAAGGGTGAAAAGAAAGAATCCCTCTTTACACTTAGGCAGAAACCAGGTCAATACATTTGCTTTCAGAATCACAAAAATGATTGTTGACATTGAAGACTGACATCATGGACCCAGTGATGCCATGCACAACCCTCCCTAGCCACTCAGAATCTCTCAAAAGATTTATGTATCATTTCTCATGGATATTAAACACATTTCTATTGACTTTCTCACTCTGAGTTAGTTGGTATTTAAAAGGTGGCAGTCTGCTCCAACCTCTGATTACTAAAACCAAATGTACACTATTGAGTCTAGAGCCAAAAGAGATCATCCAATAAATCTTATTATGACACTTATCAAAATTATCCCTGCTTTCACACAATGAAAACAATAAAATATATATCAATAACCCTACGCATCATCCTTTTATTTCCAGAACATCTGAGTGATACTTAAGTAGTCAAAGTGAAGATAGAAATCCTGCTTGATCCAACATCAAACAAGCTCTTGGTAAGTGACTTTGTAACACCCCCATTTTTACAATATAGCAGCGGAAGCTAATCTGGGGTATTACTTCATGGATACAACAGTCATAATCATAGAAAAAACGACCAAAAGGGACTTTTATATTTCAAAAAGATACGTTATCATTCATTTCAAAATCAGAGTTTTACAAAGTGCAGGTCCCAAATCTAGAAACATAAAATGTGAATGATAACAAGTTTTTAGCCAACTCAGTGCCCCATTTGCCACTTCCATGCCTATAAGTTGCTCAATTACTGAGATAAACGATCCATAAAAAGGAGTCAACACAAAGGTTGAGTAAATTTCATAAGGTATGAAATGTAATAGTCGAATACAAGTTATAGTGTACATACTGGTGATTTGCAGGGACATATCTTCACACGGAACAATATTTATTGCATATAATCCCTAATAAAGAAGACATGACAAATCAATACATTAACATGGAAATCACTATAGTGATATTGGTTAGGGACAGATGTCCCCATGGAAAAGGTAACTTGCCAAGGTTACCTATTAGGAAAAATATAGTGCGTTTGGCTACCCCAAGCATGTGTATACCAACGGGAGCCGTCACACCCCACAAAAACATCTATTCACAATATCGCGTTCACGTCAATCGGCAATGCAATTAATTAATGATTCATGATATGTAAATATGGCACTGGAAGCTACTTAGCAATAATATATCTGGATAGCATACATTTAGAAAACACTTGCATTCATGGTTTTATATATCAGGTATCACAGTTATAAAGTATTCCAAAAGATTGAAATATGGGTTATGGAATTCATTAAACCTTTGAAAAGTAATCACATTGGTTATAACCGATAAACTCGTAATGTAAAAATAGTTTTGGTAACAAGCAAGTATCCACCACGTAGGTTTATAAAACATATCAAAAGATTGAAAATGGAGGCTAAGAAACTCCACCTGGTATGTTGATGTAATAAAAATTCAAAAATGAAAGCTGACGACCTTATCCCAATGCTTAAACCGGAAATGTTGATATAGCAAAATGATAATAAACAGCCACGTCACGCAACTAAGTAAAATATGTTTATGTCTTAGGAAGATTGTACTTCTAGAACTTTAGTTTTAATGAAGTTATGAAGTTTGATTTGAAGAGTTTGAATTATGTTAATCACTAGTTCGGGGCCATCATAATTCAGAAGTCATTCAGTAAATCGTTTGAGGAGCCTAGGGCACTTTAAATCGTAAACCCAACAACACAGTCAGAACTGTAATACAAGATGAAACCCTTAAATATGAAAGCTCCCTAGTATTGAGAAAACGATATAAACGGTTTTAAGCGTTTTAAATCAAATATCTGGAAATGTTCAGCACGAGAAGCGTTAATAAAGTATGTCTCGGTAAGGTTATAAACAATTTTATACTTTTTCAAAATGTTACATTTTAGACCCTTGAGTTTGAAAAGTGGCAAAATATACCCTTGGGGTTTGCACTTTTACGAGTTTGGTCCTTTAAATTTAAAAGATATACCAATTAAACCTTGTACTTTGGAAAGTGACATAATAGAACCCATATAGTTATAACTTTGATAAAATTACATAATCAGCCCTTACTAGTTATTAATATTAGAAAGTTACGATATATCCCCCTTTGCATGATTATAATTACAAAACATGTCCAAATTGGCCATGCAAGTTCTATTTTAACATTTCAAAAGATATTTTATAAGTATTAATAAACTAAAGATATGGAAGATTTAACCAACAAAGTTAGAATAACGATTCGTAAGCTAAGAAGCAAAACGAGGTCAAATAGGGTTTCAAAAGTGTAAACGTCGTAAGTTTTAAGTTCAAACTCGTCATAATCAATTAAAGTGGTTATTTGTAACATAGTTAAGCATGCTAGGATATATTATACAATATTTAATGCATTATAACTTTTAGTTTTAAAGAAAAAACATAAAATTAGGGTTTCGGGTGTACGGTTTTGATCAAAATTGGAAAATAGCAAAGAATTGAGTTATGAAACTTTAACAAGAGTATATATAAGGATCATATGAAACATTAAAAGTGGAGAAGTAGCAAAAGTATAACATCAAACCTGGGTTTGAGCTTCAAGGAGCAAAAATGGTGGAAATGGGTCGTTTCGGGTAGTATTTTCACTCGTACGCCTTGTATCTTGTTCCCGGGGCTTCAAATATTCAAAGCTTTGCTTGCTTGATCTTCTTATATTATCCTAGGATCATATGGAGCAGATAATGTTTGCTCAATTAGGTTATAGAAAGAAGAAGTGGGTGATGAGTTAGAATGAAGTATTTGTGCTCCTATTTATAGTATTAGCAACACTTAGAGGCCAAGAAACTTTGATAACCAGGTTAGGACACATTGGGAGTGATGTGGAGAGGATAGGGGATGAGTAAAGAAGGCTAGAATGCAAGGTGGATGTGGTTCTAGACGTTTTAGGGGTGTTTGGTTTGATTTATACATGGCTGTTTTTGGACAGCCAACATCAGTCTCGGTAAAATGGTTGCCATTTACAAACCGTAATTCCGTTGAAGCTCAAACCACCGAGCATTGTTAGATATTTGAGTTCTCTACAACATATAATTTTACATATTAAAGGGTTACTATAGAAAAATTTAGAGATAATAGCCATTACTACAGGTGTGCAGAATCTGCGTACCTTTGCCATTTCGGCTGTAACTAATTCATCCGACGTCGAACTCTGGTTTGGAAATCCACTGGAAAAAATGATCAGACAAGACATATGTGGCTACCACCTAGGTTGTTTTCACTATATCAGATCCTATGAATTTCTCATATCTTATGTTTTTAGACTGATCTGAATTCTGAACTAGGGCCCTAGTTTAGGTTTTAGGGTAAAACTAATTAGGGTTTTTTGGGTTAAATCTTGAATATATGTTGTTGAAATGATGAAATAAAGATAGTATATGATGTTAAAGTTTGTAATTTAAGTTACTACAACCTTAATTGAGTGTTGTTTGGGGTTATGATGGATAAAAACCAAAAACGGGTCATGAATTAGTATTTTCTCGAGAGTTATGGGTTTCTGACTTTTAAATTAGGGTTATATGAGTGTAAAACTGTGTATGAAAGCTATGAATAAGAATATTTTAGGTTTACATATTGTATATTGTGTGTAGAATCTTAGTACAAAAGTGGTGTAGAAGAAATTAGATATGAAAATGGAGTAAAACGGCTATTTTAGAGATCAAGCTTAATGATTTGTATATTGACTTATAAGGACTTTGTACATTTTGATTTGGTGAGGAGTTTATATTTCAAATGAGATGTTATGTTACTTGTATATATGCTTTAGTAGCTTGTACATTCACTTTAGATATTAACCTTTCATGGAATTTAGGGTTTAGAGGTATGTGATAAAGGTTTAAAGCCTATTTTGATATAACGTTACGAATGGTACATTATAGGAATAATGTACTTTGTAATAAGGATATGATGATATTGACTTGACATATTGTGATGTTTGCTTGACATATATGAAGACAGAATGGCCATAGATAGGTTGCGTGAGCTTGTCTACTTTAGTTATGCAAGTTACCTTGCTTAATGAGATATTGACAATGTAAGTAATGTAATAAAGCGAAAAATTTCCCCGTACAATTGTGATCATAGTAAAATAGGTTGATGAAAATTCTTGGGTTATTATAGACTTGTGAGATCCTATACCGATCAAACTTAAAGAATACAAGTAATCTTTGATATGAAATGGGAAGGAACTTAGTGAGAGAGAGTGGAAGGAAGGATGTATTCTAGAGAGAGAAAGTAAGAAACATATAATTCATAAGTGAAATGAGAATACATAACCAACTAACCAACCAACACCCTCTCTAAGCTATGGAGAGGGTATTTATACACTAGTTTGGCCGGCCATGAGGCCTATTGATGGGCTTACCATAGGCCTTGGGCCATATTAGCTTAATATGTTTAATATATCTAACTACGGGCTTTGACTAGTAAATATTAGAAGTGACCAAGACTTTTCTTGATCCTAACAATCTCCCCCTATGGGAGGTCACTCTAATTTACAAAGAATATAATTCTAACATACTATGCTTTATCTTTAGTCCTCAGCTCATAGTCTTTAACTTCAATCTATAACTTGTAATGTTGTTAGTGATTCTTTGAACTTAAGGCTCGAGCTTGTTTCCTTTATCTTAATTTGATTATGATAGAGTGATCTTGACACTTTGAGAACCATCAACCCAAGCATAATCTCGTTTCGCCATCAATTGTAACTTTGCCATCTTGTTAACTTGTGACTTCCTTGGACCGACCTGCTCATATCCTTTCTGGTTCTTGATTTGTTGACTTGAAAAAGACTTTAATGTTGCATCTTTTCTTGAAAATTCTTAAACTTAAACAATTCGCACTTTGAGAAAGACTTTCGGTATCAGAGTGACGAAACTTCTTTGAAATTCTTACTTTAATACTTTGTCATTTAAAGAAAAGACAATACGGTAACAGAGTAGCTGAAGTCTGAAACATGTACTTGAGCCTTTTCATGATGTCTTTATGATTGTCGGTCTGGGGGGGGGGGGGGGGGGGGGGGGGGGGGGGGGGGGGGGGGGGGGGGGGGTGGGGTGGGGGGGGGGGGGGGGTATGAGCATGTGGCTATGAATCTTGTGAGTCAGTTGGAATCAGGTACACCTCTATCTTTAAGTTTCCTGCATTAAAACAGTTAGCAATAAAGAAGGGGGACGAATATGGCTTTGTCATTCGCTCGTGTTTGGTTGGAGTAACCTTCGAATCTGTAAGGATTGACTTGTGATCAGGTAGATTCAATTTAAGAAGAATCTCCTTGACAGGATTTCCAGCTAAAGTATAGAATCATTCTCACACATTTGTATTAGATTCATCAAACTCAGCATGTTCTCATTACCGGAACGTCTCAAAGCAGACAGCACGATAAGAGTGAACCAGTGAGTTACTATCTCACTGATTGAATAGAAAGATTGATTTGAAAATCAATCCACGTGTCACTTGCTAAAGTGTTTTTGTGACACGTCAAAAGTGTTGATCATTTCAAAAATTCATTATCAATCGTCAATTCATAACTTGGAACAAGTTTGATTCTTATAGAATCGCACCATCGTTTCTTTCCAGTTGTCACAAGTTTGATTCGTAGATAATCGCACAAGTCACCTACCATGAGCTTGTTTGATGTTGGCTCAAGCAGGATTTCCATCTTCATGGTGAATACTTAAGTATCACTTGGATGTTCTAGCAAAATCACAAGGAAAATGCGTAGGACTCTTTATATTTTCTCGTTATTCACATTGTGTAAGATAGCAAGCATAATGTTGACAAGTGTCCTAATGAGATTTATGGATGATCTCTTTTGGATCTAGACTCAATAGTGCACTTTTGTTTTAGTGATCGGAGGCTGGAGCAGACTGCCACCTATTTAATATCAACTAACTCAGAGTGAGAAAGTTGATAGAAATGCGTGTAATCTCCGTGAGAAATGAAACAAGAGTCTGTTGAGAGACCTTGAGTGGCTAGGGAGGGTTGTGCTTAGCATCACTAGGTCCATGACTGTCTTCAATGTCAGACAACAACTTAGTGTTTTCGACAGTTTATGTATTGACCCGGTTTCTGCCTAAGTGTATGGAGGGCTTCTTTCTTTTCACCCTTTATCCTTACATTTCTTTTTCATTCTTTAACCCCTTTAATGCTTACCGAGACTTCATAACTAATACCTTGTTGGGTTTGTTCCAGTGTTAGCTCCATCTCAGTCTGCATTCTTCCCTTAATCTCACTTTACTCCCGTTGTATCATACCTAAGGACTTCTACACTATCTAGTGGATATCCCTAGGTAGATCCCTCCGGTTCTGGCTGGATCATGGGATTTTGACTAACATATAGCCAACCCACTTATAACTCCATAAATTTAAGGTACATTGTCGGTCCTTGTTGGGTATTCTAATCTCAATCAAACCAAAACATTGAAAATTTCAATCAAAGTGTTTTATATAAATATAAAAAGATTTACACTTTGAAAGTTTTTCATCATCACTAAAAGCTCCCCCTTAACATGTGCACCGTAATCGTAGTACATGCTAAGGGTTGGAGTGCATTGAGTCCATTTAATACAATCACATTTCGATACAAATTAGATTCAGTTTAATCATATTTTCTCCCCTTATCCAAAATGTTAATCCCTTGATATTTTGGATATCAATTGATTAGACGTCTGGGAAAAAAATGTTACATACAATCTATAAGGAACATTTTACTGCTCCCCCTTAAATTTTTTGAGGTATATAAACATGCTATACAATAATATGAAATTTTTTGAATTAACTAAAAATTCTTGAAAATTTTATATTCGAACTCTAGCACCCTAATTATCACATAAGTCTACACAAACATATATTATATTCACAAGAATATTATGGTACTAGGTATTGACCTTGAATGATAAGAACATCATATGATAGGAATCAGATAGTTCTTTGTAGCAGCCTTGTAGTCACCTGTCGTATAAACTCCCGACCAACGAACTTTTCTAAAGCTCCCGTCAAGTAACCTTCTTTCTTTCAAGAAGTTGTCAATCTGATCTTTCTCTATCCAAGCACTCTTCGGCATTGCTTCAACTTTCTTTCCAAGTTACGAAAGTCTTTGCTCCAAATTTCGAGTATGAAACAGGTTCAGATACATATGTAACTTAAGCTTGTGTGGAAGGTGATGTCGTTTTGATGTGTCTTAGCTCCCCTAAACCAGCAATCCTTTCTTGATAGATTCAGAACTTTCTACAGCCGCATCAAGCAGTCTTGATGTATAAAGCCCAGATATCCGAAGTACACAATTAACCCTTTCAAGAATTAGAAACCACACAACAGCCCAAGTTCCAATTAAGTCCCGGATGAGCGCATTTCTCTCTACAGGATATTTTATGAAATAAATTAACACACCACAGTCAACTAAGTCTCGGATGTCATAATTATTCCCTTTAAATAGTAGAAATGATAACTCCAAAGTCAACTAAGTCTCGGAAGTAGACATTTCTTCCTACAGGATACTGACAATCTAAAGGAATCATCATACCTATTGTGTACCTTCATTTTATCAAAATATTTCTACTAATTTTAAAATAAAGCTTAGAGATTTACCGGCAGGTAAAAACATTAATTGAATCAGACAGAACTCTTCTCATGTTTAAATAATTATACTCCCAACACTGATCCCTTTGTGGGACCAAATTATGCATACAGACTAATGACGAATGTCCCTCATCTACATGCATTGAAATAGTACACCCGAAAGGATTCAAAAAGGGCCTAAAATCAAAAGAAATGCTAACCACAAAAAGAGGACAAAATAAGCAACTCAAAAGAAGGCCAAAGACACTATCAAGTATACATCTACTCCTTCCCCCTTGCTGGTTTCGATACCTCGGAATCAGCAAAACCTTGTACGCACATATACTCAGATCGATTTGAGAGGTAAAAACTAAGCTTAGATCCACCCGTGAGAATCAACTGCAAAGGCTATTAAGTCTAGTAGATTATTTCACAAACAATTCCAAGTCTTTTACAACTAGAGGAGTTTTTCAATATTAAGCGAATGTCGTTTAAGGCCTGAACTCACTAAGTCTTAAATTTCAAATAAGTCCCTAAAGTTGTTAAAATCCATTAACTCCCCTTAAATTATGATCCGTCATTATTAAAAACTTTATCCTTTTATTTCATGACTTAATTTGAAAGACCGTTTTTTAAAAGATTATTTGATGACACTTTCTCCCCCTCAAATAATGACCCATTTTCTATTTAAAGAGCTGTTGTCATTGTTTGAGTGGTCGAATTGTCTTTGAAAATCTTTTTGTGATTGCTGAACACACTGATTCATTGTGAAGACAACTTTTTTACCAATAAAAATAAGATTTCTCTTATTTTAAAACATAAGCGCACTAACACGTACACTTATGGTAATATAGGAAGCACGTGTTGTGTTGCACAGTAAACACAAGCATTTGTATGGTCATAAAGTAGACCATACCCGAGAATAAATTCCCGTTGTTAGGAACAACTATCTTTTTTACGACATGTTTTCCTCAGGGTGAAAAGCGGGTTACTATCTGAAATAATAGCAAGCCATTTGGCATGTTTTGAAAACATTTGTAACTTCTGCTCGAACTTCATTTACAGCCTCGTATCATTATTGAATGACATTTCTAAGACCGTAAATGTTAACGATTTTCAGAAGACATGCCTTTATTACCTCTTTTTATATTTTTTCATTTTTTCTTTAGTTTTATAGATTTTATATTTTTGTATTTTGCTTTTATAAAAGTTTTCTAAAAATGAAAAATCTTTTTGGTTTTTTTTTGGTTTTATAGATTTTATATTTTTGTATTTTGCTTTTATAAAAGTTTTATAAAAATGAAAAATATTTTTGGTTTTTTTTATGGTTTATATATATATATACATATTATACAGGATATGTGAATAGGTACCACCACTATTCATCAACTTGATCTGCCAATTGGATTCACAGAGTCTCCCGGTGAAAATTCGCATGTATGATGTATAATATTTTGTAAATAAAGTTTTGAAAGATTATTAAGTATGACGTAATGTTGGACTTAAATACGAGTTCAGGAATTTTTGAATTGAAGATGAATTTATTATAGACGAATAATTTTATAATATGATTTTATTGGAGTGTTTCCCCGTCTTGTTGAAACAAAAAAACAATTCTTTTCCTCACCAGCAGAGCTAATGTGAAGATAGTCAGCCATTTGAAACTCCGTATTGACAAAGTAAATTGTCGATTACCCCATTCATCAACATGCACCTTGATAAAGTGAAATCCTGATTTCTATATGCATCGATCTGGAATGTATCAACCGTTGTTTGCAGGCATAGGCAATAACTCTTTTTTTATCACAATAACATTGAATTTGTTGAAACATAAAAGTCCTAGTCGGTAACTAAGATCTCCATCCAAAGGATTTGGTCACAACAGCCGACAAAGCAATATATTTCAGATTTCCGACTGGATATCGTAAGCGCTTATCTTCCTTTTTTTGATTACCAACTTATATATCTATCTCCCAAAAAATTGCATACTAACCAGATGTGCTACAGTGTGTATCTGACAACCCAGCATTTATCCGCAACTGCAAATGCTGTAAGAGCAATTAAAGAATCTACGAATCCATTGTACCCTGATTAACGGTGTTCATGGTAAAGCATAATCTCATCCAAATGATTTTGACACAACAGCCAGACAAAGCAATATATTCAGTTTTCCAGTACTGGAAATCGTAAGCCTTTCCTGCCTTATTAGATGACCAACTTAATAAGTCTATCCTCCCAAAAATTGCATACTACCAGAATGTGCTAAGTGTTTATCTGAACAAACCGAACACATGATCCGCATTCTGCAAATGCTGTTGAGGAGCAATTAAAGAATCCTTCGAATACCATGTCCCTGATTAACGGTTCCCTCTTAGATACCAAAAATCCTTTTTACTACATGAAAGGGCTTTTCAGTATGCCCGAGCCTGATCCGTCCGACACATGCATATAGTAAATATTAGGTTAGGTCTACTGCTGTGATATAAAGGAAGGTGCCATCATACCATGATAGTGTGACGGATCAGACGGCTTTCCCTTGCTTTATCCCTCATTTTGTACCAGATTAGGATTTCTCACCATTGGGAAGTAACCCACGGGTCACAGAGACCAAAACCGTATTGTCTTTCTTTAAGGATTCAAGGGCATAATTTTTGACTAGTTAATAAAGATCTCTGGGACTTTTGAGGAAATTTGTATCCTAAGAAAAATGAGATTTTGCCCTATCATTGACATCTTAAAGTTTGAACACATGAATATTAGAAATATGCACAAAGATCAGGTTAAGATATAGCAAAGATGATAATTATCGACATATTTTTGTACCTAGAAGTAGATCCTTGCGTCTTTGCTTATGAAACAATATGGGATCCACTGAACCTTATAGAGTAAGTCTTTGGGAAATATCCGGACTGAAAATAAATGTCATACTAACACTACGGCGCTGTGGGGAGCATGTTTCAACCCATAACATGAAGCTTTCTTAAGCTTGTACAAAACGTGAATTTGGTTTTATCATTATCCACAAACCCATCCGGCTGGAAAACATAAACCTCTTCCCGATATTACCATACAGAAACCGTAGTCTTCACATCCATTTTGGTAGACGAACCATGTTCAAATGAGGCAGCACACGCGAGAAAAATCCTTAGAGCCTCTAATCTTGCAATCCGATCAAAAGTCTCTTCTTCAAAATCAATTTCCCTCCTCCTGACGGTAAACCATGAGCCACAACCGAGCTTTGTTCCTCTTATAATACCTCCCAGTTCGGCTAGTTTTTACCTTATTGTAAATCCACATCAAAGTAATAACCAAAACATATATCTGGTTCGTGTACTAGCTCCAATACTTCAAGTCGTATCGAAACTCATTGAGTTCTTCGTGCATGCTTCAATCCAACAGGCTTTAAGTCATAAGCATCTTAATACGCTTGGGATTCAACATACAAGTGAGGAAGAAGCAAAACAGAAAAGAGCTTGCTTATGTAATTGCAAGCCGTGTGAAAACTGGTCTAGGCGAGGTTTCACCGATTAATAATTTCAAGTGGATGATCCTTAGTCCATTTGTATAAATGGTTTTAGAAATTTAGTGATCAGATGCACAATTTGGTATGAATAGAAATCCCGAAGAGGATTGATTAGAAGAAACTTCTAGAATTGTGATACCAAAGTACAGATCATTACCCATATGTGCAACTTCAATATCATGATTGTCTTCTTCAACATCGTTAGGAATGACAGGAGGTTGGGTATCAGGTGTTGTTTGAGAGTTACTTGGTGATGGTGCATCTTGGTCAACCGTAGTTGAGGAAGGTGAACCAGTTGATACAGCGGGTTCTGGAGCTGATACTTCATCAATTGGAGCAACGACTTCAGGGGCTGGGTGATCAACATTAGGTGGAGGATTGAGTAATTCATTGAACAATAGTTGAAACAACATATCCATTCAGTTCGCAATGAGGTACAAGACTGTGTTGAAGGGGAGAAGGGTTTGTACGATCCTGAACTGATGGTATGCAGGAGTCATTTCCATGAAGTGCGGGTCCTGTAACTGTTGTGTTCAGAAGCCATCGTAGTCCAGCTCATCAAAAAACTACATGAATGGTCCCCTCAATGATCATCTGGTACTCACGTTTGTAAATTTAAAATGCTTTCTTCGTAGGTGCATAACCAATGAAAATACCAATATCAGCCTTTGGTTGTAACTTGCCCAAATTCTCACTATTATTTGTTAGATAGTAGAGTGCACCAAATACATAGAAGAAAGATAAGTCGGGAAGTTTGTCATGTAAAATCTCATATGTTGTTTTGCCGTGATGAAGGCGTATGAATGTAAAGAGGAAGTAAGGACAAAAAAAACGATTTGTATGTAACTATGCGTAGCCCACTGCTTTAGCCCCTATAAATAACAAGCTTTTGCATAAAGCAACATTGTGCAAGCAGCTCAATTAAGTGTACAATTCTTGTCTTACAAAACGACACCAATTTGTGCTGTAGAGAGTGGACTATAGAAAGTATCTAGAGAAGATGACCTAAACCTTCTTAATAGTAATTCACAACAATGTTTGTGATTAAACAAATTCCAGTTCATATCTGTCTGATTCGATCGAACAAGTACTATCCAGCCGCATTGATCATCTTAAGAACTTGATTATAAAATTTGGAGCATCCATCTTTTAAAACCTAAAGAACTTAACAACCATGTGAATCGTGAGGTAATCCTAGTACAAATGACAAGGAGTATTCTCTTCCATTAACCTTGCGACACGTATTGATCCACACAGATCACCATGAGTACATATAGAGTTTTTCTTGATTGGTGTCTTCAATTTAGGTTTTGATGAGGATTACTTCTTCTTGCACTTAACCACATTTGCATTCAGAACACTGAAGATGGTCCTTTCAAATTTAAGCTTAGGGAGACCTCGAACAAGAACCATGGTCTAGCTAAAAGTTGATTGCACCAAAATTAAGATGAGACAAACTCCGTGCCATAAGCCATACTATAAGTCTTACATGAGGCTTTGACAATGGAGAACAAATGGGAGAGGACGCCATCATGTTCCCAGATACAGATGTTATAAAAATTGTTGCCTCGAGATCCAGTCAATAAATCAACACCTTCTAAATTACGAATGAAGTAGGTGTGTTGACGAAAAGCAACCTCAAGGTTCGAATCACAAAACTGCCCAACAGGGAATAAGTTGTGTCCAAGTCCTTCCACATAGTAAACCCTTGATATCGTAACATTCCCAATCTGATAATCATCACATCCCAAAATCTTTTCCACATGATCATTTCCGAATTTGACTGTACCCAAAAAATTAGTTGAAAAAATTTGGTGAGGCTAGAGCGATCACCCGGTCATATGCTTGGAGCAGCCGGAGTCCAAATACTAGAGGACAATTTGGACGACCTGCATTCATTAAGAGAGGAAGATGGAACATCGGAAATTTTGGATCCCCAAGATTTACTGGGTTTCTTGTTGTTAGTAGATACAGATTGAAGAACCTTAGATTTGCTAACAGGAACATTAGTTTTAGATTTCCTAGGTTTCCGTGAATAGACCAATGTTACAGCAGGTTTTAGATGGTTTCCTTAATAGAACACTAGTTTTCTAAGGGGCGCATGCAGTAGTAGTGGTAATCCTAGTTAAAGGGCACGCATTTCCTACGATAGTGAAAGGTCCCGACCAGTAGGTCCCTCCAAATATATCCAATATTGTAAACATCTTCCCTGTTTGTTTCCGAACTATTCCTCTTTGTTGTTTCTAAGCAGATTGAATTTTTTCATGAGCATTCCATTATTGATATAATCAATAACACAACAAATCATGATATCAGAAAGCATGCAACCATTACACTAAACCTTTTAGAGTTTAGAATTAGCATTAAGCTTGGAATGCTGCACATGAGCATTTCCTTTAAGGTGCATCAACAAAGATCTTTATTTTTTCAACTAGATTTAACTTTTTCTAGTGTGGTGCTTTCTTCCTAGGGTGGGCTTCTACTTTATTCTTCTGAGTACTACTTTATGTTTGTTGAATCTTATCTTTCTTTGTATTGCCTGAGGGCTATGATCCGCTAGCACTAGTAGATGGTTTTACTCCTGTAGAAGACAACATAGGTTTGTTAGAAGTTGGGTTCGATGTAGAGGTCCTTTTTGGTATTGTGTTTCTTGATGATGTGACAGGCTCAGTGAATCTAACATTTTTGTTTTTGTTCATTGGGGTCACAACCACTAATTGTTCTCCAAAATTGTTGAGACTAGGGCAGGTTTTACTGATTTTTGTAATCAACTCTTGAATTAGTTTAGTATACTTACAGGCAGATTCTAGGGTTGGGTCTAGGGGATAATTTGCTTTAATATGATCGACTAGATCCCTAAGAACTACAGCTTCTTCCTGAGTGTGCTTAATATAGGCAGAGTGAGCTGACCTTTTGTTCAACAATTTAGGGGTTATTGGTTCCGTATTAATCTTTGGATCACTAGGATGATGTGTAACTTCATTATTAGCTAAATCTTTTCCTTTGAGTTTCCTCAATTCATCCTTAAGAGTTGTAATTACCAAAACTTTTTCCTGAAGACAAGCATTTAAATCAGAAATTTCCACAGACTTTAGATTGACTTGATTAGTTAAGTCAGCACATTGTTCTTTTGATCGAACACGTGCTGGTTTAATCGAGTCATAAAGTTGCTTATAGGTCTGTTTCAAATGCTCATTCTCAGCAATAAGCTTTGTCACCCTATGATCCAATTCAATATTTATGGTTTCAATCTCTTCTAAGTCCTGTTTGATCTTATCCTTATCCATATTTCCACTGAGAGATTTAATTCTCTCTTTTAACATCTTAATGACCATGTCTTTCTCTTGGGACTGAGCTTTCAATTCATTTAATTCAAATAATTAATCAAAACTTAGAGCACTTTGATTTGAAATAGAATTGCCCCTTTGGAAAATTTCCTGATTATGTTGAGTATCTACTTCTAAAGAGATGCAATTGTTGGAATATGTCCAAGTATAAATTAATATATGTCCGGATTATTTATTCGAGCCAACGGGGACGCACGCGTTAATACGTAAAACAATTAAAGAATATATTAAATGTAATATATTTATGTGCACATAGGCAAAATCCAGAGAGGAATTTTAACAAATCAAGTTTCACAATATCTTTGCTCCATCACTTGTTCTAAAGATTTCGTTCTTTTCGTTAAAGCTTGATTCATTTTAAAACTTCAAATGTTTTTTTGACTCTACACGATGTTGTTCCACAGAGCCTGTTTCCATTTGATAGAAGACATTTTGTACTTCAAAAGTTCATCCACTAATTGTTGGTTTGAATGTTACTAAATAATGTCCCTTCAGTAGGTATTACAATGGGAATTATTTCATCCCTAAAACAAGCTTTTTGTATGTTCAGAAACCCCACGTGCCTTCTCAGTGATAAGTGTGGGAGAATCAGCGAGGTTCTTTGCTCTGACCTACCAACATCAAAGTTGAGCAAATGGTATTTAGGTTTTCTTCAAACTCGTATTACCATGCTGACTTTTAGAAGTTCTTTAGAACCTTAACATTGTGGGTCCTATCAGAAAAGATCGTGTTCTAGGAATCTCACAAAGTTATTGGTGACCAATAAGGCTTGTTTAGCAGATAAATTTAGTTTGTGGAACAAACTGTTGTTTCAGAAATCTATAAAAGTTTTATTAAGATCAATCAGTAATCGATGGTGTGAGTGTATCAACATGTTAACTTTTCTTCATCATATATCCTTATGTATTAAAGAGTCATTTTTGAACGACTCACATCAGCAAGAGATTAAGGTCTCTTCTGAGTCAGGGATCACAATAGGAATATGTTTATTCTGAATTATATCACCACATATAGCTAGGGTACCAACTGCTGAGCTTTCTTTAGAAGAAAGGATTTTGAAAACCTAAGAGCTTGTTTAGATGGTATTATTATCGACAAAACATTGGGTTTTCTTCACTATGTGAACAGTTTGTGACAGATTGATCTCTTTTAAAAAACGATGATATCTAGGGTTTGATCTGCTTTTCTAAGGCTATTTCCCTATCAAGGTTTCTAGATTCTTCTTTCTTTAAAATAATTTTTGAGAAGTGAAACCGTTGCAATAAAGATGGGTCCTTTCTTTTAAAGTTCTGAAAGAGTTCGTTTTAAGAAGAACAATCTCTACAGAACAGTGCCATGATCTGAAACTTGTCCTTGACTCTTTTAAATCAACGTTTTGTCCTTCTTTCAACACTTGACTCTGTTCCATATAGTCTTTCATAGCATCAGCAGTTAAAGTATCAATTAACACTTTTATTTTTTCCGAAATTCGTCTAGGTTACAATGAACTACTTGGGTTTTATGAGTTGTTCAAACAAAGATAAAATCCAAATCATCTTTTGTGTAGAAGAGTTAAAATTTTGAACAGCTACCGCGATGTGATTCAATCAAAAACTGAGAATAAGGAAATGATTTGCTATCACTGGGTTATATTCATCTCTGAAGTTCACAACATTGACTAGTTCAGAATACGACATAGCCGCACAACTTTATTATGTCATAATCAATATTCACATTAGAACATGATTGTGTACCCAGAAAGAGCTTCCTGAACAAAGGCGCAACCATAGTGAAATAAATTCGGCACGAGTATGAAACTTTAGCAGTGTATAAATTCATCACAATCAGAGTCATATGTCATCCAATCTCACTAGATAAGCAGCATTATGAGTTATACCAGTCTGTGTGGCTTTGACCTTTCTAGAATTCCTAGATCTGCCAAAAATGATGAATTCCCTCCTCAGTAAAATTTGACAACTTAGCATGAGCTTGATCCAACCAACACTTTAATCCTTAACCACCGAATCATCCCTTTCTTCTTTGGTTTGATTGCACTATTTGGACATGTAGCCTTCCCCTTTTCAGTGTATCAGAATCACCTTCTTTGTTTTTTCCAGAATTGTTTTCCCTTCTCCCGGAGTATAGTCCTTAAAAAGTTTGCCTGCACCTACAGACTTTGTCTCCCCTGAATTGGTTGTAATGTTAAGCTCCTTTCCATTAAATAATTGTAGCTTGTTTGCCTAGGGTGTTGACGAGTTTCTTATCTGTTATTGGTATAGGATAACGGGAAGTGATACAACAGTCAAAAAATGTACATCATGTTATTGATGGCATCAATGGGATCACACCTATTCGGAACACTGGAACAATTAAACCTGATTCTTGTTGGGAAAATTTAGATTGTTGATCAACTAAGGGAGGATATTCCAATTGAGGTATAGATGATGATAGAGAATAGATGTTGTGGTAAATTGATGACTGATAATCATTGGATGAATAAGTGATTGAAAGAGGTGTTGATGATTGATGAGTTATATTGTTAGACTAGAAATGATGAAACTTGGTTGAAATTGAGTGTTTTGTGTGAATTTTTGACGAGTAACGGTAACACGGAAAATTACGAAATTTTAAATATTGCTTTAAAACATAAAAACGCGGCTATTGCCAAAATACTATCACGTTTGGTGTCCCGGTTCGCTCCCGGAGACGATTGTCAGATAATCACGAAACAACTTCCCGGCTAAACGGTAAAGCTAAATGAAACATTTAAAAATTCAAATTTCTAAACGGAAACGGCTAATTTATTAAACGAAAATTCTCGGGTTGTCACACATGGTTTGATACAAAAGTCAAAGTTTGTGCCTTTTAATTGCAAAGTTACTATGATTTAGCTTCGAGTATGACAGAAAGTTTGTGTTTGTGTTATGAATACTTGCTATGTGATACGTTATGTTACCAAAGCTTTCATTAGCTTTAGTAATTTTACGCCAATCTTAAGTTTTGAATATTGCCCATTTTGACCTTTAAAAAGTCTTATATTTCTTTTTTAAACTTATGAACAACTAAGGATATGTGAAATGATAATAATCTCTTTTGTATTGGTTAATTATGCAGATGTGGTAGACAACAAACGTTTAGACGTCGTCGACATTGAGAAATTGGGCAAAAGTCTTGAGAATGCTTCTCCGCTTGAAATTATGTTTAGAGCACTTGAGAAATACGAGAATGATATTGCTATTGCTTTTTGGTAAATTTAACATTACAAGCTGTAAGAGCATATA
Source organism: Tanacetum coccineum (assembly GCA_026074375.1). Lineage (NCBI taxonomy): Eukaryota > Viridiplantae > Streptophyta > Magnoliopsida > Asterales > Asteraceae > Tanacetum > Tanacetum coccineum. The sequence goes on from BQNB010070841.1 coordinate 24,817, forward strand.
AGAGTAATTAGAGGTAAAGTGATGATCATTCACATGTGTAATGTAAGGGGACATATAATACTTTCGCGCATATAATAATATGTTATTTTCAAACACCCCGCAGTGGAGCGCGGGCTTATATCCTCGTTAAAAACATAGATCAACCTTTCAATTTTCAACAAGTTACCACTAGTGAATAAGTTTTATGTTATTGTTATTAGTTTTTTAATATTACTTTTGATCGTATTAGTATTGTTTTGGGTTTCATTTGAGTTGTTTTACTTAGAAATTATAATGAAAGATAGATGCATGAAGTTGTTTAAGATGTTAATGAACTTTAAAACCGCATATTTGATGAGACTCAAGAAAATGATCATACCTATAATTATTTTAGCCATGGTTTAAACTTAACATTAAAACGAGGCGTTAGCACCCGTGCGTTGCACATGGCTTGATTTTTGGAATAAATCTGATTTTGACTTATGTGAAGCATTGTATAAAAATGAATGAAATAAGCATGCTATCATAAAGAATATATAAAGTAACTCGAAAGAAGTTGCGTGCATATTTGCCAAATATAAACGTGCCATCATGGTGGGAAGAACTTTTTAACTTACCTGATTTTATAAGTCGTCAATTCCGTATAAACAAAGGCATGTTACAGGAAAAAAGATTACAGGAAAAAAGATTACATGAAAGTTAAAATAGAACTTATAATCAGATAATTGCAAATAAATTTATACCAACTATTCCAAGTTTGTGCTTATACTCAAATTACATCCGAATATAGATTACCTCCACATGAATGATTCTAATTATGACCACCACATTGATTCGCCCACTTGAATGGCTCCAAACATCACTTTTCGGTGACCATAATACAGTTATACAATTGTATTCAAAAGCTACAGATTTTAGCTATATTCATACTATTAAACCAAACACAACAAAAATAAACCACTTTAAAATTCAATACATTCCTTCAAAAACTCAAAAGATGTTGTCATCAAAGAAGAACACCATTTGCCTAAAGGTTGTCAAAGACCTCATAAATAAATTAGTTATTGTGTCCCTGCTAGTAAACTTGCACATGCTTCTACTACTAACATATACTTCACAACTAACGACAATAACTACCCAAAAAATCTGAATCGAATGCATGGTGAAGAATACAAGTAATCTTTGATATGAAATGGGAAGGAACTTAGTGAGAGAGAGTGGAAGGAAGGACGTATTCTAGAGAGAGAAAGTAAGACACATATAATTCATAAGTGAAATGAGAATACAAAACCAACCAACCAACCAACACCCTCTCCAAGCTATGGAGAGGGTATTTATACACTAGTTTGGCCGGCCATAGGGCCTATTGATGGGCTTACCATGGGCCTTAGGCCAGATTAGCTTAATATGTTTAATATATCTAGCTACGGGCTTTGACTAGTAAATATTGGAAGTGACCAAGACTTTTCTTGATCCTAACAAAACTTGTGATACTGGATATTGATTCGGTCCATCTTATGAATTGACGAATGAATTTTGAAAAAGATAAAACTGTTGGTGTGTCATAAAAATCGTTTGCATCTTGATACACCGACTGATTTTCTAAATCGATTTTCAATCTTATGTCCATAGGAAGCCTCACAAGGGTATCTAGACATAGGAAAGCTGAACACGAATTGACGACTCAATTAGGAAGATAGTAACTTACCGTTTCACTCTTACCGTGTTGTCTGCTTTGAGACGCTCCAGTAATGAGAACGGCTAGTGCAGCTGCGAAACCCTATCAAGGAGATTCTTCGAAATTCTACCTAATCACAGGCAGTATTTATACTGAGTAACGAGGAACCATGGTTGTTACAACCATATTCAACGAAGTGATAATGCCACTTTCATCCATATATGTTGTTTATCACTAACCCATTTATGCGGATTTCCTGATGGTGGTAGCAGTTTCCCGATGACAAGTCGAAGCCAATACCACATGCTCATACTCGACCGACATATATAAATACATCGTGAAAGCTCAAGTACATGTTTTAAGACTTCCGCTACTCTGATACCGTACGTCTTTCTTGAAGTGATTAAGTGTTAAAGTCAAAGAATCTCAAAGAAGTTTTTGTCAATCTGATACCGAACGTCTTTCTCTAAGTGACGAAGTGTTATAGTTGAAGATTTTCAAGAAAGATGTGTTATTCAAGCTTTCAAGAACAAGTATGAGAATGTCGGTCTAAAATTCAGAAGTGCACAAGACGGTGACAAGATCACAAGATGATGATAAGATATTATGCTTGGTTGATGATCTCAAAGAAGTTTAAGTTCACATACAAGTCAAGCATATCAAAACAAGCTCAAGCCTAAAGTCAAAGATCACTACATCATGTTCACAAGATGAAGTAAAGAAAACAAGTATGCGAGCACAAGACTAAAGATAAAGCATATTATGCAAGGTTTATGTTTTTGTAAAATGGACCTCCCTTAAGGGGAGATTGTTAGGAATACAAAAGTATCGGGCACTTCTATAAATATCGGTAGATAGCTCGTTAAGTAATATTTGGAAACTAGATAGGCTAGATAAGCAAAAGCCCATGGAAAGCCCATGGAACTAAGCCTATAGCCGGCCATTTAGGTGGTATTTAAACCCTTTCCATGCTATGGAAAGGGTGTTGGTTGTTCATTTCATTTCACATAGTAATCTAACATTTCTTTCTTACTTTCTCTCACTAAGTGTTCATCCAACCACCTCTTTTTCTCTCTCTAAACTCTACATAGAATCCATACCTTGTGTGTGTTGAGATATCTTACACCCACTAACGGTTGTTCTATTGTTGTGTTGTTTGGTAAAAGTTATGGATCCCAATTCAAGTGTTGGAAAAACTTGCCTCGAAGAAAACATCATTGAAATATCAAGTGAAAAAGCTGAAGGTCATAGAGATTAGAATTCTCCCTAATATCAGGACACAGCTAATATTGGAGGTACAAAGGAAATGAAGGCACTAATCTTTCATAAAATGGATACTGAGGAAATTAGCGACAGATATGTGACACCTTGTTTCGTCAATGGACTAGAAGGATATGACGGTGAGATTAACCTTAGAGCAGAAGAAAACATGATTTTGAATGAATTTGCTGTGAAATTATGCCTGGAATATGAGGTGAAACATGGAAACAAAGTGGTTAAAAAGGAGTTGATCGTTTCATTAAGAGGAGAGATTTACTTTGTTAAGTTCATATTCAATCCCGAAGAGGATGATGTCGAACCAAGGGTAGTTCTGGGAAGATCATTTATGCGTCTAACCAAGGGGATTGCTGACTTCCGGAATGAAACTATTACAATATACCTCGAACTCGATCCATTCTTGGATAGTGCTGGAGAAGAAAAAAAATTGGTGATGACTGGGATCTCTTGTTAGATGATCTTGACTTTGGAGATATTCCAGTTATTGAAGGAGTTGAAGTTTCACCATTCGTGTGTAAAATGGGGAAGAACAGTAGGAACAAGAGGAAGCAACTAGAGAAATACCAGTTGATCTATTCTGATATGGGACCATCATTGTCTACTAGAAAACCGTTAACTCAAGAAGAAGCTGAAAGAGAGGCATTGGACATTGATATTTGCAGACGATATTCTCTACTAGAGGAGGAAAGACCAGTGATCGAAACTATGGCATACAGTGACAAGTATAAAAATATACTTGATGGGATTTGTTTAGATAAAATGAAACTAGATGGAGAGATGAAGAAAGAAGAGGAAGAGGCTATAATCAAGATCAAAGGAGAGGAATTAATAGAAAAGGAGGATCCTTAAGTATTCGTGATCCGGATCCGGCTGGAAGGTAAGATCAACCTCAATGCATTAGCAGACACTGGCTCCGATATAAATGTCATGTCATATTGTGTTTACAAGGAGTTAGACAGAGAGGAGTTGAAGAATGTAAACAGAGGGATAACAATGTTGAACCATTCAAAAGCAGAGCCTATAGGGCTTCTAAAGGATGTCCTGTGCCAGGTAGGAGTAACTACCATCATAGCAAAATTTCTCATCCTAGACATCCCCAGTGACAAAGATACACTGATACTCATTGGGAGAGGATTTTTGTACACTTGTGGCAGCATCCGGAACACAATAGAAAGGGTCACATCTACCTTTGATAGGATTTGTCACCAAACATTTCGTGCAGCTAAGACAAGTTTGGACACTACAGAAAGTGACAGTGACGACGAGGAAGAGTATGCTATTCAAAGAAACAAATTTGAAGCACCAATATATGGACCAAAACCTGCTCAGTACTTAAACTGTAACGATCCCATGGATCGATCTCTAGCATTGCAGGCTGCCCTGAACCCGTTCAGAAAGGTGTGTGATTGGAAGAAAGTAGTTAGTTTTCTTAGATCATTGCCGATACCATTACAGCATGATGATTGGAAACCCAGTTACACTTGGTGTTTTAACAAGAAGGAGAAAGGTGATGGGCAGTGGCATGCCGAGATCAGATTAACCGACCCTTATGGGAATATTTATGATCAAGGATTTGTGATAAAGAAAAAATCAGAAGGCTGTCTAAGTACCACAAGTTGAGTGACATCATGTCACCCAACTAGTTTCAAGAATAAAGGAGTGACTATATACTTCCATTTTTACTTTTTAAAAGTTGAGTCGTTTAAGTCAATTGTATAAATTCATAATGGATTATATTTGATGTACGAACATTAGTCCAATAAATATTAATATTAAAAGAGTCAGTTTGGTGGATTGAAATAAAAATTTATGTTTGCAATTATATTTGCATTTAAGTTATAAAACGTACGAGGTAAGTTTGGATTACATATATATACATACATATATATACATACATACATACATATATATATATATACATACATATGTATATACATATGTATATACATAAATATATATGTATATATATATACATGTATATACATATATATATACCTATATATACATATACCTATCTATACATATATATATGTATATACATATATATACCTACATATGTATATACATAAATATATATGTATATATATATACATGTATATACATATATATACCTATATATACATATACCTATCTATACATATATATATGTATGTGTATATATATA
>BQNB010070842.1:0-12691 GCA_026074375.1 Tanacetum coccineum
GCATCATTCCATAAAAGCTAGATGTTAATCCTTAAGATTGGAATGAAACTTCACTTGGGAATTTACGGAATAAAACAAACTACCTTGGAATAAATGTTTATTATAATAAACATATGCGGTGATTAAGTCCAACACAATGCAATATATCATTGAAGCAAGTCTTAAATGGTATATTACACTTGAGATAATGTATTACATGAATGGAAACCTTGTGTTTTTTAACTAAGGATTCATCATGTATATATATTATATTGTGTATGAGACTGGTTGTTACTTTTGCACAAGAGCAATATGAGCTAACAACAACAGTATCTAATTGAGAGTGTTTAGAAGACTGTCAAAACAAATGTTTACGAATTATAAGGCATAATGATGTTTGTGTACACTGATGCTAGAGGATAACCAACCCTAGTTAAAGTAGGATTTCATCATTTATGATAAATCTGCTAACTAGATATGCTCAGCTAAGAGCATTGTTGCATTACACATTAAAGAATAAGAATACTTTACATTTTAAGAAACTGTAAAGATGATTGTCAGTATGTCGTTGACTTCTAATACCCTATAAAAGGTATTGCGACATTTTCATACTATGACACTTGCAATAGTATGCACATGTGAGATAAGACACTCATCATATCATTCAAATCCTTCATAATTTGTGAATTTGAAATAAGTATTCGGAAAATTTACTCAGATGACTATTTAGCTGTCTTGTAAAGAAAGAGTTGAGAATGTTGTAAACATTAGACTTCAACTTACTAATTAGTCTTATGCATATCTGTTTTATTAGTATTTGGATAATTGGGATTGTAAGACAATTTTTACTTTCTGATAAATAAAGATACGTGGTATTTGTTTTTCATACATATAATAATTGTTGTTCTATATTTGCATGTTTAATACTTAGATGATTTTATCATTCTAAATATGTCCATTATCGTGTAAAAATATGGGAATATTATTACATTAAGGCAAATGTGAGTGTTGGTTGTATTATTTAAATACATGGATGGTTTCCACCAAACTCATATGTTATTCACAAGGGATGCATATTGACGTCCTAACCTTCGAATATTTACTTTTGGATCCTTGTCATGAGTAAGATATCGAAAATGGTTAAATAAGTCATCCTTAGACTTGAGATGCAAACAAGTTCTGCATATGTGGATATCACTTTTTGATTATAAATCAAACGCTAACCTGAAAATGGTAGTTATAAAAGCTAATCTTGGAAGTGATGTGAAGCAGCATCCACAACACTTGTAGTCAATAAAAAACTTGTTTCTCCAATTGATATGTGCAGAATGATACCATGAGCCATCTCCAGAATTAATCAGATAATTGTATGGCCGTACCCAAAGGGTAATTCAAGATGATTCTTGATTACATTTGGTATATCTGAATTAACTTCTATAACGAGAAACTAAATAGTTAAACTATATGGAATGAGTTAGGATCCATATCCATGGTTTAACGGTATCTGTAACAAAGGGATGATGATAGCAAGTAATACATAACCATTATACAAGATGTTCTTTCTTGAAACTTCATCCTTAGGTATTTCAAGTTTTAATAAAATATAAATGAGAATGTTTGCTAGCACTTTTCGGTGTTAGTATAAATGGAATCTGCTACTCTAACTCCTAAGTGGGAGCTGTTGGAATATGTTAGTTGGATTCGCATGTTATGCAACTAGAAGTACGTGAGCCTATTAGGGGCACACACGTTAAGACACAAAGAGTGCATTTATATAAACACACACACACACACACACACACACACACACACACACATACATATATATATATATATATATATATATATATATATATATATATATATATATATATATATATATATAATATATATATATATAATATATATATATATTAAATATCACGATTTATAGTTAATAACCTTAGTTACTGTTATTAGTTTATAACTAACTTAAACGAGATATTTAAATGTAAACCGAAAGGACTAAGTCAAACAAAACCCAAACCGTATGGGTGTCTAATGTTGGACGTCCCATATGGGTTTCCATAGGGGTGTATTGGGTAAGTGTATTGTTCGCATATTTTTTTTAAAAAAATATTTTATGGGTGGTGGTTGGTCCCATATGGGTTTCCATAAGGGTGTTTGGGCCGGTTTAGGAAGGGAGGAAAAAGGAAAGAATGAGGTTTTCTTGTTCACCAAGAATTAGGTTTAGGTGCCTATATAAACACCTACACCTAGCCTCATTATTCATTCATTCTAAAAACCCTAAAACCACCTAAATAGTTTTTGGTGATCCCTCATCCTCTAGAACCGATTTTTACTAAACCCTAAAAGGGATTTTTGGTTCTTTCTTTAAAGATTTTTCTATTAAACCCTAAAGGGTTATTGGTGCAATTTGGTATCCCACAAGATCGACTACAACAGCTTCAAGGTTCGGTTTATAAGTTCTCCAAGGCAACAACGAATAGAAACCATCTTAGGGTTTCGTTTTCTTAGTATCTCATTATTACCGAATTCAGTATAAACCCTAATTAGGATTTCGGATTTTCGGTAATCATTCAAACTAGGGTTTGTGATTTCGGTTCAAGAAACAAAGTATTATACACTTGGTGTTTGTGAGACGTGAAGTAAAGACTAGCATCTTGATGTATTTGTTTGACGTGTTGTGTGAGCAACCGTAGAGGTGGTAACTTAATCACTTAAGTATCAAGGTTAAAGATTCTCGTTTAATTAACTTTAGTCATTAAACAAAAGGTTAGTTTTTCTTACTATATATGTGTTTTAATCTTTAATGTCAAACTAGATCCATCCGCTGCGTACTCGTAGTAAACATGGTTTACTAGTTGTTAAATCCCAACAACAACATCAACAATTGAACCAATGTTGTAGAATATGTCTTATGGATTTCTCACCGCAAATGCAACTTTTTCTGTTGAAATTAAGAGGATGCTTGTGATTGCGCCAACTGTTGTATGTATGTTGCATCGAGAGGCATCCAACAACTTCTCACCCTCCCTTGGTTCTGAAACTTCTAAAGATCTTTCCTTTGCTGCCGATTGACAGGAGCTTGGAACCATAACTCAACTTGTGTCTCACAGTATTGATTAGTTTTTGTCCAGATCGTTATGAAAGTAAAAGAAGTAAAAAAAACTCGGTAAGATGGAGCGAGAAAAAAATCAAAATATTATAATGAAATCGTTAAAATTTCGTATATTAGGGCAAGACTATTACCATTATTTTTAATCGAGACTGCAAATATGATTTTTTTTGAAGTCTGTAATCCATAATATGATGTCAGATTGATGTAGGTTAGCTGCTTTGAAGGTTTAGAAAAGATGGATAATGTTGAATTTGATGGTCATTGTATTATGTATTATGGAATTTGTAAGCTGATAAAGGTGAATGGGACTACTTAAAAGTTTACAAAATTTTTGATTATAAGGTGATAAAGGTGAACGGCATAAACACAGATCTTACTTCATTTTTAACAACCAAGATTTAATCTTTACGCATAATTTGCATAACCACTCAAAACCCTTGATGATTTTTTTCGTTGTTACTTCGATTTTAACGATAATGACTTTGTTACTTCTTTTTCCAATGTGTTTAGTAAAGACGTGGTATGCTTCTGGTTCAAGTCTCTAATATCCTGATGATGTTTTCTTCCTGAAAACAAAGGAATTCCTAATATGATTACACCATATAAAGGTCGTGACATTCAACCAAACTCATGAACTAATGGCAAGATGGGTAATTGGTCAAATGAGCGAGGGTAAAAAATGGTCAAGTTTGTACAGGTCATTGTTTAATCATTATACATTAATAATCTTTAAAAACAATGTAGGTATTAAACAAAGGCTTACGCTGATTTCAACCTGTTTTATATAATATTGTTGACCCATTTTTTTTTTGAACGGCGGATTTTATTGAAACAAAAAAACTAGCAAAAAGCTAGAAATTTTATTGAAATATTGTTGACCCATTTACCACGTTCCCTTTTAGATAATATAAAATTTTCAATATTTTTTCTAAAATAAATACAACACAATGATTAGTGATGGGTCAAACTGATAACTCTAACACGAACGAATGAAACAATCAAAAGTTACCTAAATTTTAATGGAGTGATCAATGACTCGATTTTGACAACCCATTTCAAGTTTAATTCTATTAGCAAGAGAATGATTAACGGGCTGGAGAGCTTCCATGTTTTATATAATGGAAGTGACAAATGAGTTGCCTTGATCTTTTTCATAAGATGGTTTTAGGCCAATTATGCTTGTTTCCCATGAAGTTTATGTTATCGAGTGTATAACGAACCGGACCTGCACCATATAAAGTTAAGTTAAGTTGCTAAAAATAAGCAAAGCACAACACTTACAAAGATGAATTAGACATTAACCTGGTGACTTCCATTTTCTATTTTGCTCATTTTTATCAAACTTGATCTAATGCCAATAGTCACAAGGCATATAAAGTATATATCTTACGGGTGTTCGACATTGCTTTTTGATAATGATAATAATGTGATAGTATTATATAATAAGAAGCAGATAACCATTTGTTACAGAATGGGTATAGTTCAGTTGCGTATGATAAACTAAGTAATTCACATAATTAATTTTACCAATAGCATCTACATGTATAATCTTAAATAATCATAGTTTTCCAAATGCTCAAACAAACTATTTTATTTGATTGTCACACCTAAAAGCAACATAAGCACTATGTACTACATTAAGTTATAAGACATATTCAAATCCCTCAGATGTTTCAATTCAACCTATGGTTAAAATTACAAATATAATTGAGTGTTCTTCAAGACCCAATTGTACCAATACCTATATCCCAAGACATAATTTTCTAACTTGACCAACCGTCTTGTCTTGAACCCTTTTGACCTATTATTCAACCAGACCAACCCATTCCAACCCATATTAACCCAATCAGAAAATTACCATTTTCACCTAATTCGTTTAATATGTGGCTCGTTACTTCGTCACTTGTAGCTTGACTAATCTTTCATTCATTAAAACCTAACAAAAAACTATTTGTGAACTGTGATGCACACATAAGGCCGATAGGTGTATATTACAACTTAAAACAAAAGCATATCCAAATGTTGTTGTATTTTGCAATGTAACTTTTTTGTTACACTTAATCATCAATTATATATTATTTCATATTCAAGATTTACCTTCAAACCAAAGTTGCCGAACATCCCCTTACTACCCACCTAAATGTACTAAATATATAGTTAAATGATTTGATGATATTTATCCTGCAACTTTTGTAAACTTAGTTTCATTCAATATAACGTAATCCAACACTACCTAAAATTATAATGAAGCTTTCAATCTTGATTCCTGACGTGGGCGTCCACTTTCTTCGAAATAATTCATAGGATCATACGTGTAATGGGTGGGTCAAACAAATCTTACTAATGTTTGTTTTTTGATTCAAAATGATCTCTAAACAAATAACGACTACCAATTTTTTATTCACTCAGAACCGAGAAATATAGACAGCCATTAGAAATCAACAAATGTGATAATAATCTTACTTGATGAAGCGTATGTCATAGGAATATGTTTTTGAAATATTTGTATATGCTGATAAATATCATTTTGTTGTTCGACCGTCATTTGCATATAATGTTTATGATGCTGGCGCCTTCATATTGTACTTACGAACATCAACAATTATTATAATCTCCGATGGTTGTAAAATAATACATGATACTTCATCTTTATGCGAGGGGTGCAAATTTCTTGCCTGGAACCTAAACATACAAAACTGAGTAAAAAGTGAGTAATCTTAATAAGAGTTAAGTTGTTCCTTTTGTTGATCATATACCTTAATTACGGATGCCTGCACTGACATAGTTGTTCTCAAGTCTTCAGCTTATCGTCTCTTAGCATCCCTGATTAAGTTACCTTTTGTCTCTTGGCATCATTGATCAAGTTACCTTATTGTCTCTTAGCATCCTTCGTTATTTTCGGTCTATAATTAATTGGAGTTGATCATATACCTTAATCGTAGATAATTATCGGTCTATAATGATCCTTGCGACTCCTCTTTTGAAATTTGGGTTCGACATAACACAACTATAAACTTTATAAAAAAAATTACAGACACAATAAATAAAAATTAATACTCACAATAAAGGGGATTCATACCATACCAAAATCAAAAAAAACATTTGTCTAAGCCTTATTCTCTTCAGATGGTGCAATTTCAATGATTAATTTAATGACCTCCAACACGATAAATCTGTGAACATCGAATGTATTACTCATTCAAAGATTTAGTCATATGATAAAGCTAGTTGCCAATTTTGTTACAAAATAAGTCGCTTGGGTACTCGGCTAAAACGGGAAATTCTTGGTACGCGTTGGCTTGAAACATCTTTTGTCCAAAAAATTGATTTTTACTATAAAATTTTGACATGGAATTATTTCATTAGTCTCAAGGATACCATCAGTGAGAAAGTAATGGATCAATACCTTGTGGCATCGTTTTAGTAGACCACCTTATGAATAATTACTTATTAATTAAATTCTCTTATGAAACTAGTATTATAATAAATATATAAAATATGATCATCATAATAATATACAATTAAATAATTCTCATAACTTTGTCTTTTTCCAGACAATTGTTCGTCCTGTCTCAACAATATTATTCACAGCGCACATGACAGTGGCAGCTGATTTGACATCCGGTCATGTTGTAGGTTCATCCATGAATATAATGATGGATTAGCACAACTTACTCCACAAATTGTGAGTCGCTTAATTGCGTAAGTTGTAGACAACAAAACTCCAGAATTCCAACCACGTGCATCATTCATGGCATAAAAGCTCAACTGTCTACAATGAATTTCTTCAATAATCTTTGTACATGCCATCACAAAATATCACACCTAGTTACCAAAAGTAATTGAATAAATAATTTATATAGAAACACTTAATAAATATATCTTAGACGTATTTAGTATTTGAATCAACTTCATGATGAAGACGGAGCCAAACATAAAATACGACTGATTCATCAACTGTAATTTCAGGAGTGTGTACATCGCTTTTCTCACAGTAACCTGAAATCCTAGAAAATGTATCTTGGACTTATGGGTAACCACCAATTTTAATCTCCCCTTTAATGGTGCCACTGCTTTTCCTTCCAGCAAGAACATCAAGAAGTATTGTTTTGCCGGCACCACTACATCTATCAATGATGTAAGAACATGCTGTCTAAAAGAGCCAGTTATATCAAGAAGCAATTGGAGGAGCCTTTATCCCCAATGAAATCATAGCTTATCTCATAACCTGACGATAAAATGAACAACCACCAAGCTAGAACCAAATTAGTTAAAAGTCTTGTCACAATACTCAAACATTACATCAAACACTTTTGCGATGTGCATTAAAAAAGCTCGATTACTGCGACTAACATCACCAAGTCTCAAGGTCCTCAGGATCACCATTTTTCATTTGTCCCCTATACCCTGCATATATATTACAACTATATAATATATATAAAATAAATATATATATATATTATATAGTATTATATAATATATATCTTATATAATATAAAACTATATAATATTGTGAGTTCTTTTCAGAACCAAATAATAGAACAGACTGCAAAGAACCATAACAAGCCCTTGATCAAAAAAAACAAATGGATGAAAATGAAATGGCATTATGGTAAATAAGATAATTTTCGTCTGATATTTTTTATTAAGTGAAAGGGCAATTAAGGAATTCCACCAAAATCAACACAAAAATAGGAACAGTTACAAATCTAAAAAAAACGCAGCCACTTTAATTTCTCATCACTTTAACCCTCAAACCCACTCTATCAACCCTAATTCTAAAATAGCCCGCCAATACAAAAAGCCTTGAAATTTATTTTCGTCATGTCCTCCATACACCTATGTGCGAAAGCCTAAGCGTTGATAAATACGAGGGAATATTTGAAAACCACTTCTTATAGAAGAAAATATACATCACTCGATGATTATGATAATGGTGGTGTTGAACAATTATTATAGGCACATGATTTAACAAAATATTTTTCCGTCTTGTTGCCGTCATTCTAATTGAACAAATTATCACAAAGGATAATTAATTGATTAACAGTTTTTCATATGCCCATATCGTGCCGACATTTTGCTAGTATACTTTAATTGATTTAAAAAGTTTTTTCCCTTTCAAGTTATAATGTCCTAAAGTTTTTTATAAATCTTTTTAAGTCTGGTCTATGACAGAGGTATAAGTACTGTCTCATTACGAGATGGGCGCATCTTTGAACGTTGGATGTTAACACACATTAGTGAAGCCTTTTTTGTTTTAAAATATATAAGTTCCTTCTTCCATACTGCTATCCTGGATATTTTAACCTCACAGTAACAATTTTCTAATATAAATAGTCCCGTAACTATAAAATAGTACCATTACGAAGCATTTCTGGTGTGGAGGAATTTTACTTACAATAGTGCATATGTGTCATGTGGCTATGGTCTATAGTTTTTGATTTTGAAAGAAAAAAGTATTTATATGTTATTGATGCAGTAAACATTGTGAATATGGGTTGCTTTGTCACCGTTAAAATGAAAATCTTGTTTTGCGTATTGTTTTCGATCTAACATCTGTGTTTTGCTGAAGTTTTATTTACATTATTTTTTATGTATAATATTATAGAGTATCAATTATTAAAAGCTTTAATGAGGTTTGATTACTTGTTACGGCTAGATTGATTTTTTTTGTTTCCATCAAACTAATCTATAGTTTAATTTAACATTCAACTTGTTAGGACTAGATTGAATTTTTTGGCTTAATTTTGTTTCCATCAAACTAATCTATAGTTTAGATTTAACATGGTATTACTGTAACTCTCATGCGTTACATATGAATTCTTAGATCGTTATAGTATTATTTAGTGCACATATGTAATGTATCAGCTTGACGTTGTCAACAACTTTTTTAAAAAGGAATTCTCATAATGCGATTATTATTTTTTTATGCATATATGTATTTTAAATTAAGTTATACTGGATAGAACTTAGCATAGGTCTTTTGTTAGATTTTTATGATTAAATAAATTGTTTATTCATGTTTTTGGTTACAAGGTTTGAGCATGATGAGCAATAATGAAAAGTCACTTGTGATTTTTACATACTATCTACGCGAGAAGTTAAATATGATAATGATTTAATTAAAAGTGCGGTAGGAGTAAGACATAATGCTTTCCGTATACAATGCACATGAACAAATTTTTGCATCTATACCAAAGGGCTTATGGATTAAACTTCGAAAGCACAAATACATAGAAAGAAATATATAGTGTACTAATGAGAGGAGAAAATTACATGTGCATATGATGCCTATGTACGACTACATATTCTTTACCTTTTAGAATTTCTAATTGAATGTATATCGCCTAATTTTAATAATTATTTGTTATACAATGGCTTTGTTTTGAGAATTGTGATAACATACATGTAACATACTTAATGTAACGCGTCCATATTCATGCACATCTGTAAAAGTATTTGTGAGATAAAAACCCATTGAGTTTTTAAACAATTGAACAGTAAAACACATGGTAAATTTACATTATCTAAAAAAACATATATGCACCTTATCTTTTCAAAACTAAAATGCTAAAAAAAAAATCTTAAAATTTAGGAACCAAAAAACGTTTTTTTATAAAAAAAATTAAAAAAAAAGTAAAAATATAATTTTACCTATATACCCTTTTTAACTAAAATAAAAAAATGAATATTAAAAAATCTCCATTGGTGTTGATCTAGTTCCACTGGCAGACTATACATTATCTTTTGGTAGCTCACCCTATATATATATATATATATAACCCACCACGTTAGCGCATTACTAATTATTTATAACTAAACGTGAGTACAATAGCAACTTATCATTACTGCTCATCCTTAAACTCTTCCGTTCTGATCATGCGCCACTTAAAATTATTGCCATTTCCTAGCATAAAATGTTACTATCTGGAATAAAAAAAAATAAACTTCACCACTTGATGAAAATTTTATAAAAAAGAATGAATAATCAATGGGCAAGACACGTTGTTTATGATCCAAAAACCCGATATCACCATTATCCGTGTCTGGTCGATGTTCTCTAAGCCGAATGAAGGTTTGCTACCATCAAAACAAGAAATCAGAAAAAAATCAAAATAATAATAACAAACTTAAACTCAAATCAACCAATTTTAACTTGATGTCCCTCACCATCAAATCTATCTCATAATCGATTTCAGTTCTATGCTGAATTTTCTAACTAAAGCTCAGCAAGGTCAATAGTGTTTAAGTCCTAGAAAACATCCAATTACATGGAACAAAATGCTTCTTCTTTGAATTTTAAAATCAATATGCATTTAGTCTACTTGTAAAGCAATCATAATTCATAAAGAATTCAGTTTGCGTCTATCTACTTGTAAGTGATGATCTATCATTTATATGTTCAAAAACTTGGCCATACATGAAGTGAAATAACACTTTGTATTATTGCAGATAGACTCCATGAGCCCACCATCATAACAAATCTACGACCACCTACACAAAACACACAAACCAAACTCATTCACACATTATCACAAACACTTGGTGTGCCTCATATAATCAAAGGCAATATTTACGTCAAAGGAATTAAATTAAACAAACACATATAAAGATTAGAATAAAGATTTTACCTCCTTTACATTCAACATCTACAATGAACACATAAATGAAAACAACCCCAAAACCGTAGTTAAGAAAAACGAAGAATTACCGCAATTTTATTTTCCTTAAACACGGTACTACTCTTTTGAATTGTGAAAACCATATATTTTATATGAATATAATCCGGATGTTGAACCACCATGCGATTTTCTGATGATGATGGCGGTTTAGGGTTTATGATTGACACAGGGTTAAGGTTTTTGGAATGAAGAGTAGTAGTTGGTCACGTTTAGGTTAGTGACTTTTGAAAAGCCAGGTAATTTACTCGAAAACTAAGGAGCTTATCTCACAAGCTTTGACTAATAGTGCATCATTTCCTTTGGTTTAATTTAAATTTTTTATGTAAAATTACCAACTTAGATATCTTAGAATTTCAATATTATTTTTTATAGAGAGTATTTAAGGTCTTTTTAAACTCTACTTTATTGGTATATATAGAATAGATATAGATATAGATATAGTTTGCGATAGAATATTTGTACTCATTCAGTCGCAAATTAAATGTTTACCTTTTTATGTTATGTTGTATTAAAGAAAAGTATACACTTTGTGTTTCAATAAATAAAAATAATAATTTATTATGTAAGAATGATATACGAAGGATCATGAGTACACAATAAACATTATTTTCACAAAGAATCATGAGTGCAAAAGGAGCATAATTTTCACACAAGCCTATACATGAAACATGACCACACATATCAACATCAACTATAAGATCATGACCTCACGGGTCAATATAAACACTTAACATAAGCTTTACATTAGCATAACATAAATAACATGAACATAAGATACATGTATTTACACCCTTACTTACGCCTCACCTCTATATCATTACTAACCTTTGAATAGACTTAGTGATTTTCGCAAAACGCTTGATGATGACGTATAATAGGCATACCAGGCCTCTTGGCTTGGGCCGTATTATCACAATGGGCTCTGGGCCCAACTAAACAAATAAGCGGACCAAAACTAAGCCCAGTTCCATACTGGCTACGGCCTAAATATTACAAGACGGACGCGGACCACTTACGGTAGGTGATCCACGTCCGCAGACACGATAGTAACGGAACCTTGCCGACAAGGGTCCCATTTCGGCCACTACGATTACAAGCGAAATACTACGAAACCCTAGTACTAGGCTCCCCTATAAATAGGAGCCCTCTGACACACCACAAGGTACAGACTTTCTGACACTCTTTTTCACACACATATTCTCTGACAATATGAGTACTTACTCTTACGCCGGAGTCCAATCGTGGGGTCCGTCCCCACGATAAGGCTAACGGTTTTTTCTCTTATATGTGCAGGAAATTACCTTTCTTACTTGCTCTAGGACAAGATCTAATTCACCAGCAGCTTATCGGCCCAGCCCAGTAAGCGTTCCAGTTCCATCACATACCCCGTCACACATTTTGTACTAACAAGTTGGCGCCATCCGTGGGACGCGAATACAACCTCGTTTCCTAAAATACTCACCATGAGCACTAACGAGCAAACTCCCCTTAGCCAGCCCACGTCCGTCATGAGGAATACGCTAGAGAGGGAGCAAGTTCTGTAAGACTTGGGCATGCCTATTTCTGACGAAGCCCTGCGAGAATATTATGACAAGAACTACCATCAGATTATACCAATCATAGCTGAAAAGGTGCACCAAGAGAAGGTGTAACAGGAAAAAGCTCAAGGAAGTAAAAGCTCATCTTAACTTTGAAGAGGCCTCACGACATTCCGAGTCAGGAACACTAAGCAGAAGAAGGGACCTCAAGGAAAGGCTCGGACCTAGGCATGCCCGCAGTATGTCCGGAAGTCCTAAGCCAAGGCGTGGCCGTTCCAAGTCACCAAGGGAAAGAGGTCCGGAAAGAGAAACGGTGTTCAAAAGGATGGAGAAAGGTGTATTTCAAAGGCTCAGAGACAAGGAAAAGAGTG
>BQNB010070842.1:15494-32983 GCA_026074375.1 Tanacetum coccineum
GAATAATCAGAAGTCCCAACAGCTAGGAAGTGACTTTGTGATGATCAAGAAAGCCTGCTATGTGTGTGGAAGTTTTGAACACCTGCAGTATACCTGTAAACACAAGAGACGTGTTAATGATCAAAAACAGGTTAAACTAGTGTGGAACAACTCAAAGAGGGTGAATCATCACTATTCAACAAGAATAACTCACCCCAATCTAGAAAGAAATATGATTCCACAAGCTATTTTAATGAGGTCTGGGAGAAAAACAATTAATGCTGCTAAGCCAAAAGCAGTACATAATGCTGTTAAGGCTTCAGCATGTTGGGTTCAGAAGTCAAAGAATGTATACATAGATCATGTCTCCAAATATAACCATGCATCAATGACTTTAAAAAGATTTGATTACATTGATGCACAAGGAAGATTCAAGTCTGTGATGGCTTGGGTTCCCATAAGAAGATGATTTGGAGGATCCTTCCAAACAGGGGAGGATATGAAAAATATTAATGAAGATCACTTTTGTTCAGATTGATGCATAGGCTCAGGGGAGGCAAGAGTGCAACAAAGAAAAAGAAGAATCCAGAGAAGAGTGCAGCAAAAGCAGAAAGACCAAAAAGATGAAGTGTTTGGAAGAATCCTCTCAGCAAAGAAAATGAAGGTTTAATTCAAGAAACTTGATGATTTGGAGGTAAATCACAAGTTTAAGGGAGGATTGTTGGGAGTTAAACACTACAGAGTTAGTACTGCCAAACCAACAATTAGTACTGTTAGAAGAAAATAGTTAGTACTGCTCAAGATTACAACTGTCAGTACTAAACTAGTCAGTTAGTACTGCTAGAGTAAGTTAGTACTGCCAGTACTAACTTAAGACTGTTGAAGGACTTAAGACTACTGGTTATAAAGTTACTACTGTTGGTTCAAGATTACTGCTGCTGGTGAAAAAGTTAATGCTGTTAGTACAAGTTAATGCTGTTAGGCATAACTTAATGCTAATTGACTAAATTAATGATGATTAGTCAAACAGAAGACTGAAGTTAATGATGATTGAAGTTAATTGACTAAAGTTTTGATCACATTCAATACAGCTGTCCTAACCAACAAAGGAAAAGAATAGTAAGTGGAAACAATTATAACAAAAAGGATAATGCCTACTATTCTAAAACCTCTCATCCCAGGGCACACAAACATATGGCTCCAAGAGCAGTCTTAATGAAGACTGGCCTAAAATATTTTAATACTGCAAGGCCTGTTAATACTGTTAGGTCTGTTAACACTAGTAGACCTTTTAGTACTGCTAGGTCTTTTAATACTGTTAGGCCTTTTTATACTACTCACCCCAAATCAACAATTCATTGTGCTAGACCAAGGACATATTTTCAAAATCAAGCACAATTAACTGTTCACAGGCCCTTTTACAAGAGAACAACATTAACAAAAAGGTGTTTTAATCAAAGGTTTAATACTGGTAGGCCATTTAGATCAACTGTTAATACTGTCAGGGCAAGGGGGTTTAATGCTGTTAAGCCCTCAGCATGTTGGGTTTGGAGACCCATCAAACCCAATAGTGCACATGGTTTCAACAAATATAATTACATTGATGCACAAGGCAGATCCAAGTCAGTAATGGCTTGGGTCCCCAAAGAAAACTAACTTCATAAGTTTTTTGTGCAGAGCAATTCACAACTAAATGATAAAGGCTTTGTTGATAGTGGATGCTCAAGGCACATGACTGGAAACATAGCAAATTAGTACTGCTAGTTATATTTAAGACTGTTTGACAAAACTGTTACTTATAGTTAGTACTGCTAGTTATTTCTATGTCTCACTGTTAATCCTGTTAGTAACATTTAATACTGCTAAACAAGAAAAATGGTTAGATTATGTTTTTCTTGGTTTTGAGCTAACTCTTTCAGGATAAACAATGAAGTGTGAAATTGGTTACTCAATGATGCATTATTTGAGGGGAGGAATGTTGTTTGTTCTTAAAGTGTTGGTTTTAACACCACACAACAAATGGTCATCAGTTCACCATGTCTTATAGACATCAAGAATTGACTAGTCCAGAGCAAACGGCTACTGGTAAAGACTTCTCAAATCCGTTGATAGTTGATAGTTTACTCAAAACTATATGGTTATCAATGCACCATGTTTTTACAATGAAGCATTGGCTAGTCCAAAGCAAACGGCTATTGGTAAAGACTACTCAAATCCGTTAATGGCTGGTAGTTTGCCAAAAACTATACTTTGTGTGAATTTGTGAGCCAAAAGAATAGAGAGAATTGGTGAGCTTAAAAACAGATAGAGAGATGTGTGAAAAACAGACAGAGTGCAAAGTGAGTTAAAAGAATTGAGAGATAAAATGTGAGCTTAAAAACAGAAAGAGAGATTGTGTGAAGCTATTTTTGAATGATACACAAGTTTGGAGTTTGTACTGCTTTTGGTGGAGAAGTTAATACTGCTAGGCTTATTTTAGTACTGCTAGACCAAATTTGGTACTGCTGGATGACCGTTAGCACTGCTTGAGCCCTAACAGAATTTTTCATTAATAAATAGAGCCGTTGAGATATTTCCGCCAAATACCTACGATATAGGGTTTGACTAATTGGACTTTCGTGATCTTTCTATATATTCGCTTGATTTACTCACGATAAACTCAAATTTCTTTAAGTCGGTCAAACCATATCTCTACGTTTTCTCTAAATAATCTCAATTAACTTTCTCCAGCCTTCATACTTTCCTAAACGATCATATCCCACATAATTAATCACCTTTTTACTCATGGCTAGTTTGGAATTTTGTGATAAGCACAATATGGCTGCGTTCTTGGAAAAGTCTACAGGGAGTGAGGGATTTCATCAAGTTATTGACTTCCTAAGTCAAAGTCATATCAGCTATGCTCTCACTAAGAAGCCAAAAATCTATATCTCATTCATCAAACAATTTTGGAGAACTGCTGAAGCTTCTACTGACACTGATGGGGAGGTAACAATCACTGCTATCATTGATGGCCAATCCAAGACTATCACTGAAGCCTCCTTAAGAAGACATCTCAAGTTGGAAGATCATGATGGTATCACTTCTATTCCCAACTCAGAGATTTTTGAGCAGCTTGCACTCATGGGGTATCAAACAGATTCAGATAAGTTAACTTTTCAGAAGGGTGTTTTCTCACCTCAATGGAGGTTTCTTATACATACTCTACTTCATTGTCTTAGCCCTAAGAAGACTGCTTGGGAGCAATTTAGTAGTAACATAGCTACTGCTCTTATCTGCTTAGCAACAAATAGGAAATACAACTTCTCTAGGAGCCTGATTTTTTGAACATATGGTCACTAACATAAAGACAGCCTCATATGATTTTTAAATGTATTCTAGGTTTATTCAAATTTGCACTAGATATGCATTAAGACACAAGCTTAGACACATTTCCAGCACATATCCTGTACCCTCTCTAATACAAGGTCTTTAGCAGCATGAGGATGGTTACCAAGGATATCAGGGGAGGCAATTGGGTTATTGCCTAGTATGATTACTTCCTCTCCTGGAATCATTACCTACACCATCAAGGAATCACATCATCAACCTTCACTTCATTTAACCTTCCATGATGGAACCGTACCATTCAACTCCTTCCACCTTTTACCTGTATGTGAAGTAACCATGTTCCTACCCCCAAGTAATCACCTTTCCATGCTGTTCACTCACATGGAGTGCTGGGGGTAGCTTGAACAACTAAATGAATGCGACTTTGGATACACACTATATGAGAGAATTGGGAGTCTTAGAGGATGATTTGAATGAAGACAAAGCGAAACTTACAGTTCTGCTTTCACTAAGCTTATTCTCAGGATCAAGAAGTTAGAGTTTAAAGTCAAGACTGGGAAAGCAAGGCAGAGAGCAAGGGTTGTGCTTTCAGAGGATGAAGAAGATGATTCTTTCAAACATGGGAGGAAGTTATCTGACATAGATGAAGAACCTAATACCTACTTTGCTCAAGATGATGAAGTTGATGTTGATGTGTTCATGATCAAGATACTGTGAAGAAGACAATCAGAGATAGTATGCTTGGTATTACATTTAGTACTGTTTCTCCTTACTATAAGTTTTAGTAACTGCCAGAGAGTTCTCATAGTTACTATAGTTAGATTATATGGTAGAAGAAGTAAAGAGGCAAGGAAGGATAAAGGAAAAGCAATCATGACTGAAACAGAGCCTGAGAAAAAGTCCAAGAAGTTATTGGAACAAGAAATAATGCAATAATTATATAAAAGTGGGCAAAATAAATAAGATAAATGATATAATAAAGTGACGTTAATTGATGTCATCAGTCACCACGGATCGTGCCGCCTTTTGGCACTTACCTTTGGAACCCGATTGACTAACGTCTCATTGTTCTTCTCGTTACTTCGTATGATTTTGAAGAATCATGCCGCCAAGGAGACTCCTTCCCCTCATCGTAGCATTGTCTTGATCTCGTGTTTTGTTGTGACAATGCTTAAGTAGGCTAATTTGTAATTATCTTATTGAAATGAATTGGCACGCCTATTCATTTGAATAAGGAAATTATAAATCGCCGAACCATAAATTTCTAAGTCTTATTTACATGGATTGAGACGCCTTTAGATGTAAATAACGATTTGTAAATGAGTGGGCTTAAGTGTATGGCATTCGTACGAACAACCTTCTTTCGATTTGTAATCCGTTTGTATGAATAATTCATTTTTTTCGTTCATCTAATCATTATCGTTTTACCTTCATACGAATGAGTCTTTAGACTTCTTTCGGTTCGTAATTTGTTCATTCGATTATTTTCAAATGTGTATCCGACATGGCGTGCGTCTCTTTTAACAAGTAATACATCCGCATGAATAATTCATTGTCTTTACTCTTCGAATCGCTATCATTATTGCGTTTGTACAAATGACTATTTGAACTTCTTTCGACTCGAAATTTGTTATATGGATATTTTCGATTGTGTATCGACCGTCGCAAACCATATGGAGATAAGTCGAATAGAGCACTGGGACGACGCTCCCTTAAGGTGGGAAGGCTGTAACATCTCGTATTTTACGGTCAATATTAAATCTCGACTCCATTCCTATTTTTGCTTTGAATAATTTTTTTGTGTTTTACTCGTTAGCCGAATTGGTGAAAATCGTCGTTTTTAATTATTCGCGAGTCGTGCTTTGGATATTTACCCGTTATAGCCATTAAGAAATCAAAAATTTCATATTTTCTCTCCGGAAGCTTAATTATTTTTATTTTAGTATTTCCCGACTTTTCTCGCGTTTTGCCAATACCGTGTCAAAATATAGTACTTTAACACTTTTTAATATTCTAACTAAGTGTTTTAAATCAAAATAATGTAGTATAAATGTTTAAAAAAAATAATAATATATAATAAAAATAAATAAATATAATAATAAAACCAAACACCCATTTACTTTTAATTAGCTCTTACAAATCATTAAACCAAACACCCCCTTATGTTTTATCACCTCCTACTAAACTTTAAAACAAACATCTTTTTTTTAAGTTAACTAGATATTTGACCAAGTATAAAAGGGTGTTGAACCTCTTCTAAAACTCATAGTTACCAGTAAAAAAAAACCCCACTCTCTTTTTCTCTCCTTCTATGTTCGACGAGGCCAGGAAAACCACCACCACCATCACCAATTTTTTTCCAAAACACTTCAATTTAATCTCAAACCATTCTTAAACTAAACCTTATCATTTCCTAATAAAAGAAAACCACATGCATGATTTTTAGGAAGATATTGATTTTTATGGTTTTTTATTTTAAATGGTTTAATTGAAATTGGAATTGGTATTACAAGGGCTTGATTTTGAGTGTGTATGCAAGATTTGGTTCGTTGTTTTCTTCAATTATTGCTACGTAAGCCACAATCTCTTGCTTAATTGTTATTTTTATTTCATGTGTTTATTTAATTTGTTTGATTTATGAGAAATACTATGCATGCATTTTATTGGATGATTGTGAAAGTGATATGACGATAGCTTGTAGCTTAGGATGGTTATAAATTAGGTTAGATTGGATTCTGGAAGCGGATTGGGATTGATAATTTTAGGACAGCAGGTTGCTGGTGTGATGCCGAATAATTTTTGGCTTAAGGTTTGTGATTTTATGACTTTGTTGGGTAGAGCAACATACAAGGTGTATGTAGTGCTTTGTATGGAGCCATAACTCCTCTGGATGACCAAGATATGATCAAATTAGTGAAACTAATTTTATCGACACTTAGGAAATTTAGTGCAGATAGTTTGACACATTATGGAATATTTTTGACTTAAAGCCTACTGTATCTTAACATAAATGAATAAATTATAATCTCAGGTCCATATGGCGAATTGGATGGAGTCGTATCTCCTCCGGATGAGTTAGATACGCCCAAAATAGTGAAACTAGTCAAAATGGGTCATTGAATCTAGTTATGCAGATAGTTTGTGATATAATGGAATAATTTTGGCTTAAAGCCTACTGGTTATTTACATGAATGAATAGGTTAATATCTTAGGTCCTAGTGGTGAGTTGGATGGAACACCAACTCTTCCGGATGGTCGAGATATGACAAAAACCGTGGAAACAAACTTAGTGTGTACCCAGAATTTGTAATACAAATAGTTAGGCTTGTAACGAATTTTATTTGACTTGAAGGCTACTGGGTTTTTACATGAGTGAAGGGTACAACATATGAGGACCATGTGGTTCTTTGTATAAAGCCGTAACCATTCTGGATGAATGAGTTACGATCAAAATAGCGAAACTAACTAGAAATTGTGCCCAGATTTTTAAACGAATATATCTTAAAAATTTTGAACCCAGGTACTGTTTTTTTAAAAATTAAAAGTTGTAGATAATTGATAAACTTAAACTTGAGCTTTTGAATGAGGTTCTAACTGGTTACGGATTGTGAGATATGATCAAAATGGTGAAGCGCAAAATTGTTTCCAAAACTCAGATTGTGTACTTAGGGGTAAATTGGTCATTTTACTTAGGATCTGGATACATTGGAGTGTTTGGTTAATAACATCAGTAAACTAGGTTCATTAAGCTTTATTGAGGCGAAAACCCTTCGTTTATACCTATTACGGATTTTGAGATATAGGTCCGTTAAGTCGGCGTAAGTACAGAATTGTATAATGTCGGATTGCTTTGAACGGTTTAACGAGTATAACGGATTTTGAAAAATGGGTAAATAAGTGGTATAAGTGGGTTTATACTTGAAGGTATATTAGATCAGGTCCTAAAGAGATGTTTGAACCCACTTGGTTTAAAGTAATTAGAACGCCATATCATGACCACGATTTCTTCATTGCATCTTTTGGTTGTTTTCGTTGTGTGCATTTTGTCTCTTTATACTAAGTCACCATTCTTTCTAGGTGATACTTAGGCGACCTTGATTTCACGCCATCCTTGATCTAACTTCAGGACTGACTCCTTCATTGCTTCTTGGTGAGTTCATAGTCCCGCCTTTTCTCTTTTAATAGTTTTCATAAACTGTTTTCGGGGTGAGAATACATGCTCGTTTTACTAAGTAAACTTACTGATTTATACTACTTACGCGTTACGTAACTATCTTTACTAAAGCTTTTACTTGCTTACTACATGACTTCTAAAACATGTGTAATACATGGCTGTTTTCTTATGAACTGAAACAAAGCTTGATTTGTTTACTACATGATTTGAGATCATTGAATTCGTATATATGAAAACCATAAGTTTTGAACACATTATTTGTTTTACTATTGGACATAAGTGTTTTAAATTGTATGCCATCCAAATTATTGCTTGAATATTATTGCCTAAGTTACCGCCTTGCCATTTAAGTCCCTACCAATCATGAACCGTTAATTGCTAATGTAGCAAGCGCGAGTGTTATGGATAGATCTATTAGGACTGACAATCCCCGCCTTGAATTTATGGTCACAAGTTGACCATGGTGCATTTAACATTATGAGGAGAGTTAGGTTGTTGGCAAGCATCCTATATTTTCTCAGAGGCACAAAACTAGTTAAGGTTTTGGGGCCATGAGCTTAGTGCAATAATACATGTTTTTGACTACTGAATTTGTTTCGTAGCTACTATTATTTAAATCTTGTGGTCCACTACTGAACATTACTTGATTTATTGAATTACTATTTGGATTTCGAAAATATAAATTTGAAATGTTGTAACGCTAATTTTCTTACCGAAATATTACTTGAATTATTTCTTAAACCTATGAATTCATCAACATTATTGTTGACGTTTTGCATTATTTTCTCAGGTTATTATTTTGCTAGCTGAGCATTGGGAGCATTTGAGATGCGCGGATATAATTTTTTGATGGCTTTATAATTCGAGTACCATTCGACAAATGTTTTGAAAATATTTTCTATTATATTTCAAATGAAACCTGTTGTAACTTTGATATTTTATAAAAATTATCGAATGGTTGACTTTTGAAAACGTCTCACTTAGAGTCGTTTTCTGTAACTTGTATTTTATGCTATGAAGTATCACCTCAAGTGGTATTCCGCTGCGTTGTGATTTTTGGGGGTGTTACAGAGTGGTATCAGAGCACTGGTTATAGAGAACTATGTCGTTTTCAAAACCTAAACTATAACCGATTTTTAAAAAATTTTATGAGTCTTTCACCATTGTCCGATATCCACGCACACATGCTCCCTGATCCCTTATAAGCTCTTTTTTGCATCTCTACTACTATTACATGAATAATTAGTATTTAACACTTGGCTATGATTTTGCTATCTTACTTCTATCTTATGACGTCTTAATATTTACCTTATATCGGTCAGTTATATAAATATTGATCACTCCTATTGTCGCGTACTTTCTGATTTCTCATTTACTCCCTCGAACACCAATGTTGATATTATATAAGGACACTCACAGATATGAGCTACTTTTTTCGATCCCTTACGCTTATCTTCGGGATTATCGCCAACCATCTATATAAAAGCATTTCATATAAGTGTTGACTATTTTCGGTCACTGATGTCTACTTGGTATTATTTCTTATGTGTACGAATTTGGATCGGAGGGGTACGTCTTAATGAGTTCGTTTATTTCAATATATTGTGAGCGATGCAGTGATCTCCGAAACATTTACGCGACTTTACTTTATTCCATTTTGATGATATTGAAATTCAGCGTATTTTGTCAATTCCAGTGATTATTATACCATTCGACTCCGAGTTGAACACTCTTCTTATGCTTTTGGATGGCATATGTTGTTTCGTAATCCATCGTTTTGAAGTCTTCCACTTGATGAGAGTACGACTTTAACTTGTCACCACGGATCGTGCTGCGTTTTGGCACTTATCTTTGGAACGCGATTGACTAACATCTCATTGTTCTTCTCGTTACTTCTTATGATTTTGAAGAATCATGCCGCCAAGGAGACTCCTTCTCCTCATCGTAGCATTGTTTTGATCTCATGTTTTGTTGTGACAATGCTTAAGTAGGCAAATTTATAATTATCTTACTGAAATAAATTGGGACGCCTCTTCATTTGAATAAGGAAATTATAAATTTCTAAATCATAAATTTCCAAGTCTTCTTTACATGGATTGGGATGGCTTTGGATGTAAATAACGATTTGTAAATGAGTGGGCTTAATTGTATGGCATTCGTACGAACAACATTCTTTCGATTTGCAATCCGTTTGTACGAATAATTCATTTTCTTCGTTCATATAATCATTATCGTTTTACCTTCATACGAATGAGTCTTTAGACTTCTTTCGGTTCGTAATTTATTCATTCGATTATTTCCAAATGTGTATCTGACATGACGTGCGTCTCTTTTAACAAGTAATACATCCGTACGAATCATTCATTGTCTTTACTCTTCGAATCGTTATCATTATTGCGTTTGTACAAATGGCTATTTGAACTTCTTTCGACACGAAATTTGTTATATGGATATTTTCGATTGTGTATCGACCGTTGCAAACCGTATGGAGATAAGTCGAATAGAGCACCGGGACGGCGCTCCCTTAAGGTGGGAAGGATGTAACATATCGTATTTTACTGTCAATATTAAATCTCGACTCCATTCCTAGTTTTGCTTTGAATAAAATTTTTGTGTTTTATTCGTTAGCCGAATTGGTGAAAATCGTCGTTTTTAATTATTCGCGAGTCGTACTTTGGATATTTACCCGTTATAGCCATTAAGAAATCGAAAATTTCATATTTTCTCTCCGGAAGCTTAATTATTTTTATTTTAGTATTTCCCGACTCTTCTTACGTTTTGCGAAAACCGTGTCAAAATATAGTACTTTAACACTTTTTTATATTTTAACTAAGTGTTTTAAATCAAAATAATGTAGTATAGATGTTTTAAAAAAATAATAATATATAATAAAAATAAAACCAAACACCCCTTTACTTTTAATTAACTCCTACAAATCATTAAACCAAACACCCGCTTATGTTTTATCACCTCCTACTAAACTTCAAAACAAACACCCCTTTTTTATGTTAACTAGATATTTGACCAAGTATAAAAGGGTGTTGACCCTCTTCTAAAACTCATAGTTACCAGTAAAAAAAAACCCCACTCTCTTTTTCTCTCCTTCTGTGTTCGACAAGGCCAGGAAAACCACCACCACCATCACCAAATTTTTTCCAAAACACTTCGATTTAATCTTAAACCATTCCTAATCTAAACCCCATCATTCCCTAATAAAAGAAAACCCCATGCATGATTTTTAGGAAGATATTGATTTTTATGATTTTTGATTTTAAAGGATTTAATTGAAATTGGATGCAATTGGTGTTACAAGGGCTTGATTTTGAGTGTATATGCAAGATTTGGTTCGTTATTTTCTTCAATTATTGCTACGTAAGCCCTAATCTCTTGCTTAATTGTTATTTTTATTTCATGGGTTTATTTAATTTGTTTGATTTCTAGAAAATACGATGCATGCATGTTATTGGATGATTATGAAAGTGATATAGCGATAGGTTGTAGCTTAGGATGGTTATAAATTAGGTTAGATTGGATTTTAGAAGCGGATTGGGATTGATAATTGTAGGACAGCAGGTTGTTGGTGTGATGCCGAATAATTTTTGGCTTAAGGTCTGTGCTTTTATGACTTTGTTGGATAGATCAACATACAAGGTGTATGTGGTACTTTGGATGGAGCCGTAACTCCTCCGGATGACCAAGATATGATCAAATTAGTGAAACTAATTTTATCGGCACTTAGGAAATTTAGTACAGATAGTTTGACATGTTATGGAATATTTTTAGCTTAGAGCCTATTGTATCTTTAAATAAATAAATAAATTATAATCTCAGGTCCATATGATGAATTGGATGGAGTCGTATCTCTTCCGGATTAGTTAGATACGCTCAAATTAGTGAAACTAGTCAAAATGGGTCATTGAATCTAGTTACGCGGATAGTTTGTGATATAATGGAATACTTTTAGCTTAAAGCCTACTGGTTATTTATATGAATGAATAAGTTAATATCTCAGGTCCTAGTGGTGAGTTGGATGGAACACCAACTCTTCCGAATGGTTGAGATACGACCAACACCGTGGAAACCAACTTAGTGTGTACTCAGAATTTGTAATACAGATAGTTAGGCTTGTAACGAATTTTATTTGACTTTGAGGCTACTAGGTTTTTACATGGGTGAAGGTTACAACATATGAGGACCATGTGGTTCTTTAGATAAAGTCGTAACCATTCCGGATGAATGAGTTACGATCAAAATGGCGAAACTAACTAGAAATTGTGCCCAGATTTTCAAACGAATATATCTTAAAATTTTTGAACCTAGGTACTGTTTTTCTAAAACTAAAATTTGTAGATAATTGATAGAATTAAACTTGAGCATTTGAATGGGGTTCTAACTAGTAACGGATAGTGAGATATGATCAAAATGGTGAAGCGGGAAATTGTTTTCAAAACTCAAATTGTGTACTTAGGGATAAATTGGTCTTTTCACTTAGGATCTGGATACGTTGGAGTATTTGGTTAATAACATCAGTAAACTAGGTTCATTAAGCTTGATTGAGGCAAAAACCGTTCGTTTATACCTATTACGGATTTTAAGATATGGGTCCGTTAAGTCGACGTAAGTGCAGAATTGTATAATGTCAGATTGCTTTAAACTGTTTAACGAGTATAACGGATTTTATAAAATGGGTAAATAAGTGGTATACGTGGGTTTATACTTGAAGGTATATTAGATCAGGTCCTAAATAGATGTTTGGATAAAACCCACTTGGTTAAAAGTAATTAGAACGCCATATCATGACCACGGTTTCTTCATTGCATCTTTTGGTTGTTTTCGTTGTGTGCGTTTTGTCTCTTTATACTAAGTCACCATTCTTTCTAGGCTATACATAGGCAACCTTGATTTCACGCCATCCTTGATCTAACTTCAGTACTGACTCCTTCATTGCTTCTCGGTGAGTTCATAGCCCCACATTTTCTCTTTTAATGGTTTTCATAAACTGTTTTCGGGGTGAGAATACATGCTCGTTTTACTAAGTAAACTTATTGATTTCTACTACTTAAGCGTTACGTGACTATCTTTACTAATGCTTTTACTTGCTTACTACATGACTTCTAAAACATGTGTAATACATGACTGTTTTCTTATGTGCTGATTTAAAGCTTGATTTGTTTACTACATGATTTGAGATCATTAAATTCTTATATATGAAAACCTTGAGTTTTGAACACATTATTTGTTTTCCTATTGGACACAAGTGTTTTAAATTGTATGCTATCTAGATTATTGCCTAAATATTATTGCCTAAGTTACCACATTGCCATTTAAGTCCCTACCAATCATGAACCGTTAATTGCTAATATAGCAAGCGCGAGTGTTATGGATAGATCTATTGGGACTGACAATTCCCCCCTTGAATTTCTGGTCACAAGTTGACCATGGTGCATTTAACATTGTGAAGACAGTTAGGTTGTTGGCAATCATCCTCTATTTTCTCAGGGGCACAAAACTAGTTAAGGTTTCGGGGTCATGAGCTTAGTGCAATAATACATGTTTTGGACTACTGAATTTGTTTCGTAGTCTACTATTATTTGAATCTTGTGGTCCACTACTGAACATTACTTGATTTATTGAATTACTACTTGGATTTTGGAAATAATACTTTGAAATGTTGTAACGCTACTTTTCTTACTGAAATATTACTTGAATTATTTTTTAAACCTGTGAATTCACCAACATTATTGTTGACGTTTTGCATGTATTTTCTCAGGTTATTATTTTGCTAGCTGAGCATCGGGAGCATTTGAGACGCGCGGATATAATTTTTTGAAGGCTTTATAATTCGAGTACCATTCGACAAATGTTTTGAAAATGTTTTCTATTATATTTCAAATGGAACCTGTTGTAACTTTGATATTTTATAAAAATTATCGAATGGTTGACTTTTCAAAACGTCTCACTTAGAGTCGTTTTCTGTAACTTGTACTTTATGCTATGAAGTAGCACCTCAAGTGGTATTCCGCTGCGTTGTGATTTTTGGGGGTGTTACAAAAAACCTATCCAAAATTTTGGATGTTCGAAACATGAAAACCCGAAGTTTTGAAACGATTTAAAAAGTTTCAAATCCAAAACAAAAATAATCTTCCATTTATCTATTTCAAAAGTAACCTGGAGCAAATTTGAATAGCAACATTAAAACATACACATGGACCTGTTGAATTCTATATAATGTACTTGGTAAATTTTGAGCATTTGTGGTGTATATTTATTTATCATTATGCTTAACTTGCATACAAAGATTAGAAACTCGTAATAAAAGATATAGATTACATTGAATATTAACATTATATTTTAAAAATTACATGCACAAGCTTTTTCTTATTTCTTTTATATAAATATCAAGCATTGAATTTCACAAGAAAGAGCGATTAGTAAACACTCATGTAATACTTATGGCATTTAAAACTCGTATGCCCTCGTGTATGCTTTAATATAAATTGCTTTTGATTATCGAGGTGCCATGCAAAATTTCTAGTAATATCAATCCACAACTTTTCTTCGTTTACCATATGTTCAAGAATATACATCTCTTCTTCTGGTAAGTTGGTTTGAGATGGCTCAAACTTCATGAAGATTAGCTGCACGTCTCCAGATTTTGGAAAATGTGCCTTTAGACGAGGTTTTATGGTGGGGTTACTTATTAATATTAATAGACATAGTGAAATCTCCTAATTGTGACATTTTAACATCACCTGATATTTTAAACCTAATAGGAAGGTTGTCATTGCCTCAATAATGCAACTAAACTATTGTTACTTATACTTAGGTCAGCCTACAAAGATTTTATGTCGACGTCCTTTAAATTTAAACTGCCCCTATCCCATCTAAAATTGATAAGTAAAAGATAGCATGCCAAAAAGATTATGACGTGACAAACAAGTGAAATTATAATCTTCTAAGGGTTGTTTCTGATTTGACCAGGCCAGTTATATCTTCACGGAAAATCTTTCGCTCTCTGTTTAAACAGTAAAAAAAACCTATTAGATTTTATTCAACTAGGGTTTTAGTTCAAAAAGTAGTTCCAAAAAAGAAAAAAACCTATCCAAAATTTTGGATGTTCGAAACATGAAAACCCGAAGTATTGAAACGATTTAGACAGTTTAAATTTTTTTCAGATATCCAAAATAAAAATAATCTTCCGTTTATCTATTTCAAAAGTCACCTGGAGCAAAATTGAATAGCAGCAATGAGATATACATATGTACCTTTTTAATTCTGTAAAATGTTCTTGGTAAATTTTGAGCATTTAAGGTGTATATTTTTTTTATCATTATGCTTAACTTGCATACAAAGATTAAAAACTAGTATTAAAAGATATAGATTACATTCAATATTAACATTATATTTTAAAAATCACATGTCACAAGCTTTATCTTATTTCTTTTATATAAATATCATGCATTGAATTTCACAAGAAAGAGCGATTAGGAAACACTCATGTAATACTTATGGCTTTTAAAACTCGTATGCCCTCGTGTATGCTTAAATATGAATTGCTTTTGATTATCAAAGTGCCACGCAAAATTTCCAGTTATATCTATCCACAACTTTTCTTCGTTTACCATCTGTTCAAGAATATGCATCTCTTCTTCTGGTAAGTTGGTTTGAGATTACTCAAACGTCATGAAGATTAGTTGCTCATCTCCAGATTTTTGAAATGTGCCTTTAGACGAGGTTTTGATAGTGTTATCCTTATTAATATTCATAGACATAGTGAAATATCCTAAATGTGTAATTTTAACATCACCTGATATTTTAAACCTAATAGGAAGGTTGGCATTGCCCCCTAATGCAACTAAACTATTGTTAATTATACTTAGGTCAACCTACAAAGATTGTATGCCGACATCTTCTAAATTTAAACTACCCCTATCCCATCTAAATTTAACAAGTAAAAGACAACCTGCTAAAAAGACTATCGCGAGACAAACAAGGGCAATCATAATCTTGCAGGGGTTGTTTCTGATTTGACCGAGCCAGTTATATGTTTGCGGCAAATCTTTTTCTCCCTGTGTAAACAGTTAAAAAAACTATGAGATTTAATTCAGCTAGGGTTTTAGTTCAAAAAGTAGTTTCAAAAAAGAAAAAAACCTATCCAAAATTTTGGATGTTCGAAACGTGAAAATCTGAAGTTTTGAAACGATTTAAAAATATTCAAATTTTCGGATATCCAAAATAAAAACGATCTTCCATTTATCTATTTCAAAAGTCACCCTAAGCAAAATTGAATAGCAACATTGAGATATAAACATATGTACCTTTTGAATTCTATAAAATGTAGTTGGTAAATTTTGAGCATTTTAAGTGTATATTTTTTTATCATTATGCTTAACTTGCATACAAAGATTAGAAACTGGTAATAAAAGATATGGATTACGTTCAATATCAATATTATGTTCTAAAAATTACATGTCACAAGTTTTTTCTTATTTCTTTTATATAAAAATCATGCATTGAATTTCACAAGAAAAAGCGATTAGGAAACACTTATGTAATACTTATGGCATTTAAAACTCGTATGCCCTCGTGTATGCTTGAATATAAAATGCTTTTGATTATTGAGGTGCCATGCAAAATTTCCAGTATTATTTATCCACAACTTTTCTTAGTTTACCATATGTTCAAAAATATGCATCTCTTCTTATGGTAAGTTGGTTTGAGACGGCTCAAACATCATGAAATTTAGAGTATCTCAATCTGTTTTATTAATATATATAACCCACATCTAGAGTTGTAACTTTTAACATAGTTGGGACTTATGTAAATTTATGCCAAAAATATTTGGATTCAAAAATATTTTTTTTACATTTTTATAGCTAAAAAGTTATAACAATTGTTAGTATACAGTTTTTCGACTAATTATGTAACACTCCACCCGAGAACGGGTCAAATGTCACACTTATGGCATCAAAACAAACGCAAGCGGAAGACTTTATTCATAAACTGGTTCAACAACGTTCACCAAGAAAACTAAGGAAATAATTTGCCAAATACATCATGACTTCCAAACGAACAAAAATTCAAATCTCCAAAGTCTAAACGAAAGATAAATCCAGCTTCAATGTCTAAATGACTATAAAAGAAATGGGAAAGCTATCATCAATTCGGTCCACTAAGAGCTCCTAAGCACTCTTCACTCATAACCCAGCTTCCCTCTTATTACCTGCCGCAGAGAAAAAGAAATGCGGCTGAGCTTTAAGCTCAATGAACAAATATAAACGAAATAGATAGATCAAACATATATAGTAAACGAAATGGAATTAGAGATTTCATACATCATCAGAACTGAACAAATAAGTAGCCAAACAAAACATATAGAAATGCCCCACGAGCTCGAAATGAAAGTCTACAGCATGCCACACGCTTAGACTAATTAGTCATCATATATCATAGCAAGTTGTACAAGGGAGTTGCAATCTCCACATGTACCGAAACGAAAGTGCATTGGGGTGTTGGCACCACACAAGCCATTCACTAAAACTGAACTGAACAAAGTACCTAGGATGCATCCATACGCTCCTTACAAATCAAATCATTTTTGGCCAAGTGCATAATAGAGCACACGAAACGAAAGAGAACGCCGTAGACTGATCACACCGTCACAGATAGTGTCACGCCATTGGTGCCTCAATGACGCGGCCATGGTACCTCCATGGCTAGTTAGCTCGGGCATCGAAACAAAACAAAGGGTTCATATAACATATCGAAACGAAACATATTATGTCCAAAGAAGGTCTTGATTAAACAAAACGGATACGTTCATATCATGGCAATGTCAAATGGAGCATATATCAAACGAATTCAAAGGGGTTCAATGAAGTTGTTGGTAGAAATATTTCGATATTTAATCTATACATTCTCTTTATGTTTTGGTGATGACAAACATGTAACTTATAACACATAACGTAAAGTGCTTAAGTTACTCGTAATAACTAATCATCAATTC
>BQNB010070843.1:4355-26343 GCA_026074375.1 Tanacetum coccineum
AACGAGTTGTAAAATGACCCGCGCGTTGCGGCGGGGGCTAAGCAAATGTCGAAAGATATTTAGCTTTGATAATAATATGGGCTAAAAGTAGTCCGGTTAAGGATCCAAATATTTTTTTTTTTGACATTTTTTATAAAATCGTGCGTATTTAAGAAGCATTGCAATATTTGTTCGTTTTGTTTTTTTTCTTATTCTTATTTATATTAAATGAATTTTTTTTAGAAAATCGTGCGTATTTTAGAAGCGTTGCAATATTGGCCTCGTTTTAATCGCAAATCGAAAATATTTCTACGAGTATTTTTTTTGATACGAATGGGAAAATCGTAAATAGTTAAAAGTTGAGGGTCCGTTTTGTAATTTTTTTACTTTTGGCATTGTAGCACTGTAGCAGTTGGGCTAGATGTTGGACTAAACTAAAAAAAAAAACTACTTGGGCCGGCCCAAAGTGAGAGCCCAAGTCAACCTTGCGGTCAAACATTTGCTCCATAGTATATAGAGTAATTATTGTAAGCACGGAACGAAGACGTTTGAGCAAAAGTATGAGATCTCGAACATTTATTAAAAATTATTGAAGCCCAATAAAAGTCTGACAAAATAGGCCCAGCTCAAGCCCAACACAAGTTTGGCCCTATTTAAAACCTTATTAAAGCTTATGTCCAAAACTACACTTATAAAGCCCATATCCATATCAAGCCCACCTGGCCCAACTGATTGTCTCTTTGTTACTACAACTTACCAGGGCACATATTTGGGGAGGATACAAGGCACCGCAAAGGAGAGCAAATTCGTATCACTTTCGTATCTTTCTTTCCTTTTTTGTAATTTTTGTTGTTCTTTTATACTTTATTGTGTACATTGATTATTTAGTTTAGTCTAAAAACTTGGTATTGATCATAAGGTAAAGTTTTAATCATTATTAATTTATGTTTAGGTTTTATTAATTTCAAGTCTTAATCTTTATGTTTTAGTTAAGGGAAAAATGACGCTATTAATTTTATACTTTGTTATTTTTCTATTCTAGGTACTATACTTATTTATCATATGTATGAGTCACTATTCTTTCAGGTATTTATTATTTTAAGTACTCTACTTAGTTTATGGGTCTAGAAATGATATTTACTTACGTGAAACGTGAAACGTGAAACTTTAAATGATTGACAAAACATGCTATTCCGCTTGCTCCTACTTTATATTCTATTCATGGAATATTGCACTTGTCGTTTAGTCAGTGTGGTTGAAGAGGACTTTTAAAGTATACAACGCCGAATCGATCTCTAAATCTCACCTTTTTATTATGCTGGATGACGCTCATGTTTATTGGCAAATGGTACTGACAACAATCTAAAAGGAATTACTAATATATGAATTGTCTCTTTCTTGCATCGGGCTTCAAATAAATGCCATAAATGTCAATTGTTTTGGAGTTGGGTGTTCGAACAACGTAGGATCAACAGGCGCAGATTCTATTGGATGCTCTATTTTGAACAATCAGTTCGATATCGAAGGCTTATGGAGGGTAGATTAATATGGTCACCGTCTAAAGCTTGGGATGACATAAACTGCCAAATTAAATCTCGTCCTCAAAATGGAAAGTAAAAAACTCTCTCGATAGGTGACGTCTAACTCTTTTGAATTCGGTTCTCGTGCTTCTCCAATTTATACTATGTCCCTTTTTACATCCATCGTGGGTTCGAAAGCTCCTTGAGGATCTATTCGTAATCGCTTCTTTCAATGGTGCGTATCAATTGATAATAAAATCACATGGGTCGCCTGGGATATATGTTCTGCTTCTAAGAACAAAAGATGATTATATCTCGAGTTTTATTTGGCTCCAATCGAGCTCTTCTCTGAAATGGTGTGGCGATTTGTGTCTCAAGACGTTTCCCTTTGTGTGTCAGGTAATTAAATGTTTATACGGTTCTGAAATGTATATTCTCGAACAGACCCATTATCTTCGAATTGGATGTTTCGATTTACGAGAAGTTTCATAAGCTTTAAAATAAAGGTTTTGACTTTTGGTATCATATCAAAAAGCGAAAAGGGAATGGAGCTGATACAAGTTTCTGGTATGACAGTTGGGTTGGAGACATTCCTTTTTGTGTTAAATATCCCCGCTTGTTCGCTTTGGAGTTGGACAAACAAGTCTCGGTGGAACTAAAACTCCTTTCGATCAATGGAAAGATCTTTTCGTGTCGAATGTTCGAGGGAGGGATTGAACAACACATGAGGAGGGAAGTGACATCTACGTTGTGTAGATGGATCTTTAATCAACTCTGTATCGTGATTTGTGATGACAAGTGATGGTAGAATTTCGAGTCAGGAGGTTCGGAATTTGTTATTGATGATAATTATATCTTCCGACGCAAGTCATCGAGACTCAAGTGGTGCGGCGTATGTTCCAATAAAGGTTAATATATTTATTTTGGCGAGCCGTCACGATTGTTTTGCCGTACAAGGGTAACTTGGATAGTAAAGAGTTATTAATGTGGATTCTTGTGTATGCCCGATATGTTTGACTGGAGAGGATGATAATAATCATATTCTTTTCCGTGTGATATGGCGCATCAGGTTCTTCATCGTATATGTTGGTGGTGGAATTAGATCCTTCTTATTGGAACACGTATCAGGAAATGGTATGCTAGGTTCTCTTCGATCAGATTCTATTCCAATCTAAGTCTCTGTAGGAGGTACGTTCTTTGTACGTTGAGGCATAATGGAGGATTAGAAATCGCATTCATTTTGAGGGCTTTTCTCCCATACGTTTCCGAGGTCTTTAGATGATATTATTTTTTGTGCTTTCATTTGGTGTAATAATCGTTGTCGTAAAGTTTTCTCATGGGAGGATTGGTTAAAAAATCCCCACCATATTTTTTTGTAATGTTGTTTCTAGCTTCTTGCTAGTTTAATAAAATTTCCGCCGTTCAAAAAAAAAGATAAGGGAAAAATGACACTATTAATTTTATACTTTGTTATTTTTCTATTCTAGGTACTATACTTATTTATCATATGTATGAGTCACTATTCTTTCAGGTATTTATTATTTTAAGTACTCTACTTAGTTTATGGGTCTAGAAATGATATTTACTTACGTGAAACGTGAAACTTGAAATGATTGACAAAACATGCTACTGAGTTAAAGGTATATCTATTTAATTAGCAACCTCATGATAAATTTAATTAAAAGATCATATTGTTTCATAAATTGGCTAATAGATCATCTTGTTTTGATATCCTCGATTAAAATACACAATCTGAAATGACATTATTTCTCAAACGAGATTTGTACGCCTTTTAACGAAAGTGTAGTGATTTCTTACTTTTATTAATATGCAAATTTTTGACAAACTCGACTATATAGATTGAATGAGAATTTTCAAAATACATATATCGCGAGTTTGAAAATTCTCATTCAACCTATGCAGAGCTTATAGTTGAGTTCGAGTATGTCAAAATTTGCAGATTAATAAGAATAAAAAACCCCACTTTCCATAAAAGTCGTACGAATCTCGCTTTGTAAATAATGTCACTCCAAATTGTGTATTTTGATCGAGAATATTAAAACAAGAAGATTTATTAGCCAATAGATGAAATAATTTGGTTTTTTAATTAAATTTATCACGCGACTGTTAATTAAATAGATATATATCTCTAAGTTAGTCGTCGCATGAATCTTCAATTATTTCAAGTTTCAGGAAAGTGAATATCAATTCTAGACACATAAACTAAGTAGAGTACTTAAAGTAATAAACACTTAAAAGAATAATGACTCATACATATTACAAATAAGTATAGTACTTAGAGTGGGAAAGATGATATAGAACTAATAGTCATTTTTCCCGTTAGTTAATCACATTTTACTCGTTTAATTTTTATTTTTACTTCATTAATCATTTCTTTTTGAAACTTTTCTTTATAAATCTTTTAATTTTATATTTTTAGATTATAAAGTTTCAATCTTTTTATAAGAAAAAAAATTATTTTTAAGTCATTCCTTTTTATTAAGTTTACGCATTTTTATATGAAACTTCATTTTTAAGCCATATCCAAAGTGTCCGCTGTTAAGTATAGAGTTAAGATCAACATAGACCCATTATTTGTCATAGATCCAATGAATCAATCTCAATCATCTATTTTTTAATCAAAAATAAAAAACCCACTTTCCACCTCTTTTTTAAAAATAAAATATCTTACAAACGGTAAATCGTTACACGACAAAAAATACACCATCGCGACGAGTAATTTTTTATCTTTCAGTAGACGGGTGACACGATATACTTTCGAGGAACTTTTTTTTGATTTTTTTTTCAGTCACGAATTGCGAAAATCATATATGATTCGTATAACGAATCATATATGATTCGTATAACGAATCATATATGATTCGTATAACGAATCATATATGATTTCATGAAATCATATATGATTTCATAAAATCATAATATATGATTTGTGATTCTAACGAACTTTTTTTCAATTTTGTTTCAGTCACGAATTGCGAAAATCATATATGATTCGTATAACGAATCATATATGATTTCATAAAATCATATATGATTTGTGATTCCGACGAACTTTTTTTCAATTTTGTTTCAGTCACGAATTGCGAAAATCATATATGATTCGTATGACGAATCATATATGATTCGTATAACGAATCATATATGATTTCATAAAATCATATATGATTTCATAAATCATATATGATTTCATAAAATCGTATATGACTTCATAAAATCATAAAAAAAAGTTCGTCGAAAGTACATAGTGTCGCCCCTCTATAGAAAGATAATTTAATTCTCGTCGCGATGATATGTTTTGTTTTGCGTAACGATTAACAGTGTGTGAGATATTTAATTTTTAAAAAAGTTCGTCGAAAGTACATAGTGTCGCCCCTCTATAGAAAGATAATTTAATTCTCGTCGCGATGATATGTTTTGTTTTGCGTAACGATTAACAGTGCGTGAGATATTTAATTTTTAAAAAAAGGTGAAAAGTGGTTTTTTTTTTGATAAAAAAATGAGTGGCTAGGATTAATTAATTGAGTATATGACAAATATTGTGTCTATATTGAACTCTTGGCGTTAAACTTTTGGCGTTAAGTATATTGTCAAACACATAACAAATCTTGCTAGCCAAATTCAATTCACACTTTTGTAAAAGTGCATATAACTACATATGGATTAAACACACACATCCAACTACCCATGAAATGTCTAGTCATAATACATTAACTAAAACGCAATATACACCTATATAAATCCTACAAAAATTACCTTGATATCCTCGTTGGAAACACCATAATCCAAGTTATTTATAAGAAGCTTTGTTCCGGTCTTTATTCCCGAAGATACAATTTTTCCTCTATGAACAATACAAATTATGTCTGCTGATTGTTACTTGATTCACTAAATACCAAGTTATTCTATACAGTTAGATCTTTCCATTTAGTGTTATTGTAGATCAATAAGTTTTTGCGCTTTGCTGCGGCAAATTATGAATTATGCCTATCGTGTTTTTTCTTATAAAGGTTTGGTCGTTGTTTGGTGGTTTGGTCGTTGTTCGGTGATAGCTACATTTATTTTACCATTACATTTTAGCTTTGTTGAACCAAGATGTCAAACAGTTCAATT
Source organism: Tanacetum coccineum (assembly GCA_026074375.1). NCBI lineage: Eukaryota > Viridiplantae > Streptophyta > Magnoliopsida > Asterales > Asteraceae > Tanacetum > Tanacetum coccineum. The sequence continues at coordinate 9,986 of BQNB010070843.1, forward strand.
TCAGTTTGGGCCATCAGTTAAAATAAAATGCTAAGCATTAGTGTAAAAACACTTTTTTTCTCTTAATATCCTCATTCAAGCAAAATAAAATGCTAAGTATTAGTGTAAAAACACCTTTTTCCTCTTAATATTTCTCATTCAAATAATGGCACACCATTAATCCAATAAACAACCCCAACAAAAGTCAAAACGAAAACTCCATGACAATCACATAGGTGCTTTAAAGGCGTCTTGCCAAACAAATATCCTCTTTGATCATACAGAGCCTCACCATCAGCAGCAGCTGCAGCTGGTATAGGCGTAGTAACATTTTCCCATCCATCAGCACCAAACGACATTCACTCGGTCTCTTGTCCAACACAGTACATCTAGTCTCCTCTGACATGTGCCGAAATAATTTCGCTATCTTTCGTGTCTCGCAGTCCTGTAAAGAACATATAATTCATATGTATTATAATGGACGACCCGTCAATTTGATACCATGTACAGATCCGGAGCTTAAAAAAACAAATTGGAAACATAAATATAGTATGTATATATATGAAAAATGGTGGGCAATGGATACTTATTTGGTATGGTTAATGGTAAAAACCAATACAGTACTAAGTGGCCAAACCTTTATATTTTCCTAGCTTACATACAAAATCCAAATCACTTGTTTCTGTAAATAATGCTACGCAATATTCAATAGTTGATAGACAATTTGCTTAGTAAACGAATTCTTATACCAAAACTATAACAAATTGTTGTGATGTTATTTAACTCCTATGTCGTTAATTCTACGAAAGAAGAAGCTGATACATATGATTCAGGCAAAGAGTATAGTTTGGCTAATGTCTAGAAACCATTCACTTGTTCTTCTTAAACATGTCTCATTCTATTGGGTTATATTGGGAATATATGGATGGACAAAATGCATGCAAAAGATACGTTAAAATAAATTGCAATGTTAATATAGCAAGCTGCAAGGTTAGTATATGAAGTTTGTTGTACTGATCATTTATTAAAGGAAATGGCATCACACTTGGCCCACTCATTTTTTTTTTCCTTTACCGACTCTTTTTTTTAGCAAATTATTTTACTACACCTCATTATGTGGATATTTTTTTTGTAAAATTTATGTGGATATAGTATTTCTCTTTAAGAAGAAAACATCGTTGTTTTTAAGTTGATTTTCCGTATCAAATATATATACTTTTATATCAAACAATCCCAAATTTTGTGAAACACGAGTCAAAGTTTGTACAAAAAATTTAAAAACATTGGTTTAATATTAACACGTTTAGCAGAAACAATCAATTAAACATAGCTCTATATGTTTTTTTTTTAAATTTAAAAACATTGGTTTAAAACATTGGTTTAAAATTGACGGCGTCTGTTAATACTAAACGGTTAAAAAGTTATGGCAAAAATAAGTGCGGGTAGTTTTTGGCCGTAAATTGAATATATATGTTTTTTTACTTTCTTGGAAAATGCATAATTAGTGATGGTTAAGGTTTGATGGGTTTCATATATGAGGCGGCTTAACTTAACCAATTAAATACCCGCTCCGATATTATGTTTGATTGATAAAACTCTTTAAATTAAATTGCTTTCATTATAAAGCAGCATTTACAAACCCAAATGAGCCAAAGCCCACAATAATGTTTGAGACATCTTATCTAATGGGCCAAAAGTGTTACGGGTCGAGTAAAACAGGATAAGATCCATTACAAAAAAAAGTTTTTGACCAAAAATGTTACACCCGATAAACCATAAAGACAAAAAATATAGTTAACTCTAAATTTAACCTTTTTAAAGGCCCCAAATTTAGCATTTTAAAGCGATTTTAGCTTCGAATTGATGATTATTTTATGAAACGAGCAATAAATCTGAATAAAATATTACCTTCAGAAAATACGAGTTCTCACATATATGTTGTGTGTAATCTGTGTGTAAGTGTTGATTTCATAGGCTACTATATAGCTGTGTATAAATTGTAGTCATAAATGCCTATCTCTTAAGTGCTCTGGTGGCGTAAAATGGCAACGCGTTTTGTGGCCAGTAAGATGTGTAAGCCCATGTCCTAATAGTTTTATAATTTGGAACCACCGTCACCAATTTCAGTTAGATCGTTGAGGCAAGTTCATAAAAATAGAATCTTTCATTAGCTTGAAGAGTTTGGTGATGCTAATGAAAAGTATTCATTTGATGCCTTAAAAACTTTCTTTGATTTGTTGGTACTATTTTGGACCGTTAAAAGAAAGATTGTCATAAGTATGAATTGTTGGGATTTAACAATCTAGGTAACCAGTTTAGCTACGAGTACGCAGATGAATGGATCTAGTTAAGGCACATAGATCAACACTTAATAAAGTAAACAAGTAATTTACTAACCTTTTGTTTAATGATAAAAATCAATAAACTTACGCCGGATCTTGATCTTGAAAAGAGTGATTAAATTATCATCTCTACGGTTGCTCACACAACACGTCGAACAAGTACGCAACAATGCTAGTCATAACTTCACGAGCTTCAAACACCGATGGTGTATGCTTCTTTTACTTGAACCGAAAACCAAACAACCCTTGTATGTTGAACCGAAAATCAGGAAACCCTAATTAGGGTTTTACCGAATTCGGTAAAGAAGAAAAACAAGAAACCGAAACACTAATTTTAGGTTCTTGTCGTTGTCGAACTAGGAGAACAAGGAACACCAAAAAATAGTTCGAACCCTCAATGGTATATATTATATTCGAGCTAATATAAAAAGAAAACATGCAATGATTCTATGTAAAACCATTTACGTGGTTAACATGCAAATCATGCATGTAACTATATATTATACGAATAGAGTTTCACATACAAAAAAAACAATTTGTATGCATGTGACAAATCATAAGTATATATCTATAATTGTGTCGTCTAACACTTCATTGAGGATGTATCTACTGGAATTTTGTGTTGTGATCGAGTGTTTTTTTTATGAGGAGGGGATGAGGTATTTATATAGACCTCTAACCCTAGTTGTAGATAAACTAGGATACCCTCATAATCCTTATCACAATACAATACTTATCCCTTGTCTCTAAAATTTATCTCAAAACCCCCTTCTAGAAGCTATATGGGTCGGCCAACAAGTGACACCCACAAGGTTCGGGTTTTGTCAATTTTAGTCCATTCGGTTCATATTTAAATAGTTGTTGAGTTAGTTATAAAATATAACGGTAACTAACGGTCATTTAAATTATTAACGTGAAGCATATTAAATCCTTAATAATAAATAAATATATATTAAGTATTTAATAAACGTACTCTTCGTGTCTTAACGCGTGTGCCCCCAATAGGCTCACATATTCGTAACGTATACGTGCTATCCGACTACCATAATCCAACAGCTCCCACTTGGGAGTTGGAGTAACACCTAACACTTATACCTATAATTGGCAAAGTCTAGCAACCCACACAATTATTTTTACATTAGGAATATTATGAGATAAGAGTTTCAAAAATCATCTCAGCTATTTAATGGTTAATTAATTTCTTGCTTAATCATCATCCCTTTGTTTCAGATACCGTTAAACCATGGATATGGATCCTAACTCATTCCATATAGTTTAACTATTTAGTTTCTCGTTATAGAAATAATTCAGATATACCAAATGTAATCAAGAATCATCTTGAATTACCCTTTGGGCACGACCATGCAATTATCTGATTAATTCTGGAGAGGCGCCATGGTATCTTTTGTGAGAACTCGTATTTTCTGAAGGTAATATTTTATTCAGATTTATTGCTCATTTTATAAAATAATAGTTTTATATTATTTTTACTTATGACTCACATTATCAGGGATAGCGTTTGACCATATAATCAAAAAGTGATATCCACACATGCAGAACTTGCTTGCATCTCAAGTCTAAGGATGACTTTTAAACCATTTTCGACATTTACTCATGACGAGGATCCAAAAGTAAATATTCGAAGGTGGGGTATCCAATATGCATCCCTTGTGAATACACATGAGTTTGGTGGGAACAATCCATATATTCAAGGAATATAACCAACACTCACATTTGCCTTACATAACAATATTCCCATATTTAGATTGGATATCCGAAATTTGAGATGACGGTTTTATGTTAGGACCCTTATTTTAGCTAAGTTTTTTCAACTTAGATATCCGAAATTTCGGATAAGAGTTTTATATAACTGAATAAAAAATATTTCGGATTAAGGAATATTTACGTGACACAAAATGTTAAAACCGGGTTCATTTTAAAAAAATCAAGAACTTTTACAAAAAATTACATTACGCGACAAACATCCATCGGGTTCCCGTGAACCCCCTAGTTCCGCCCTGTTCATAACTATAGGGGCAGTCATCATTCCTTCTTGCTTTTTCTTAATATTTTGATGTTAATATGATAAAAACAAATTTAAGTAATTTTTTAATGAGGATGATGGAGGGATATATATGTGGTTCATTTTATCATGTTTTTAATTGATAGATTAGTTATCGACTCTCATTGCAATTTAGGCCAAAGGCCACAGTTCAATGGGTTTAATGAGTTAAAGATGAAAAAGTTTTCAATAAGTAAACGGGCCATATAAGTAGTGGAATTGGCTTCACCCAATTTTCAATACACCAATATTGATCATCTTTTAATACACATTTGTTTTGTTGAGTTGTAAGAAATGTCTAATCTTGATCCAGTCATATGGCACGAATGCCGTTGGTGTCGCTGCGATAAGCTATTGATGCAACCGGAAACGCCAGACGGGGACGCGCGTATCCGTACCCGAAACGTTTCGAACTAGGAAACGCCGGGAAACGTCGGGAAATTGCTCGAAAAACGACCCAAAAGAAACGTTTCTTCACTTGGGGAACGTCGATCCGTATCTAGGAAACGTTTAGGGAAACGTTTCCGGCTCAAAAGCCACGTTTCTTATGTATATTGGGTAGAAGAAAAAAAAGTAGTAGATTTGATTTTTTTTCCGAAGTCTGCTATTGTTGGAGTCATTTTGGTGAAGAAGAATATGAAAAGAAATACACATACAGTAGACAAAAATAAGTACAGTAGTAAACATATGTTCCCAATAAAAGAACAGTGATAGCCTTGTACTTTATTTTCTTCTTTTTCCTTTATTTTAATATTTAAAAATGAAAACTTATAATATTTGATACTTTGTCGTATTTTATTTTAGTTAAAATGACTTTTAATCTATAACTTGAAAGTCAAACTTTCAAACAGTAAATTCACACATGTTCAATGGTTTTACAATAAATCACTTTTGTATATTCTTTTTGAGTTGTAGTTCTATCCTCGTACAAAAATATACTAGTAGTTATTTGCAAAGTGTTGAATATATTGAATGTCATCACATTAATTTCAAGTAAATATATGGCTCAAATATGTAAAAAAAAAACTTTAGTTATTATATTTTTTAGTGTTAGGAATCATATAATTTTTTTTTCAATGATTATCAGTATTTGTTTTTTCTAAAACGAATGCCATATACTAAAATATTATAAAACACATACTGCGTTTCCCTGCCCGTAACTCATTCTTGAATTTTAAGATGTTTCCCGTTTCCCCGTACCCGTAACCGTAACTCCGTCACCCATCTCCGTCCCCGTTTCCGACCCCGTGCAACTAGGCGATAGTGACTCACGCTTTTATCTATCAGTGTTATGTTTAATTACAACCACAGTCCTTGTGGTGTGCATCTTTGGTCCTTTTTGTTTGTAAATGTTTGCACTGTTAGTCCTTAAAGGACTAACGGTGTAAAGGTTAATAAGGATAACATTGTTAAGTGCTTTTGGGTTTGGTTTTGCGCTTGCTATTTGGGTCGGGTGTGGTTTCTTTATTTTAAAAAGGTTATGGGTTTTGGTTTGGGCTTGGTATTATAGTTGGGTTTAAAAGGGTAAAGTAAGTGTAATATGTAAGTGGGCTGACCCGGGCTCACTAGGTGGGTACGGGTGGGCCCACTTTTGACAATTTAGGTTTTCGGATTTGGTTTTCGATGCTTTTTCCAATGCCACTTCTTGGGGTTGACTTTGACTTTAACTTTGACTTTTTTGTCTTTTTGACTTCTCACGGTCTCTTCCATTCCGTGCTCGGTTTTTGTCCGTTTTGGCTTTGATTTTGTTTTTTCTTTATTATCCGTTACCTGCACAATATAAATGCAAAACATACAAATACAATGTATTTTTGGTACGTTTTTTGTCATTTTAGCTCATTTTTAAAAGTCAAAGGTATATGTATTTAAACACATATCATCGAACTAAAACAAAAAAAATAAAACCAAACGTGACCACAGTGGGAGTCAAACCTGGGTCTGTTGTGAACAACATTAACCCCCCAACCAGCTAGAATAAAGTCCTTTGGTGAAGGATAATAAAAGTTGATTTGGTTTTATTCTAGAAACATGCATACATATTAATTGTATGAATATGAAACAATCATACGCATACACATTAATATAATTAATATAAAAACATTCATACGTATACATATTTAGGTTTAGAATTCGGCTGATTTAGGCTAAGGAATTTATGTCGTATGGAATTTTTGTGGGATAGGACGAGTGTTATTGAGGGAGAGGGATGGGGTGTTTATATAGCACCTCAACCCTAATCATAGATTAACTTTAACTCCTCTCAATTATCCTAAACTCTTATCATTATCACAGATAATTTGCACATAAACTCCTTTCTAGAATCCTCCAAAATCTGTCACTTTTGGGAAGAGGACAAGGTTTTCGTATTCGACATTTAAACCCTTCTCTTTACATTTAACGTGTATCAATTAGTCTAAAATGTCTAACGGTCAAACTAAAAATCCGTTAAATATATTTCGTGAAACATATTATATATTTAATAAATATAAACGAGTTACATATATTAAATATATAATAGACGTACTCTTCGTGTTTTAACGCGTGTGCCCCCAATAGGCTCACATATTCGTAACGTATACGTGCTAGCCGACTACCATAACCCAACAGCTCCCACTTGGGAGTTGGAGTAGCCCCTAACACATATACCTATAATTGGCAAAGTCTAGCAACCCACACAATTATGTTTACATTAGGAATATTATGAGATAATAGTTTCAAGAACAATCTCAGCTTATAATGGTTAGTTTATTTCTTGCTATAATCATCATCCCTTTGTTTCAGATACCGTTAAACCATAGATATGGATCCTAAATCATTCCATATAGTTTAACATTATGTTTCTCGTTATAGAAATAATTCAGATATACCAAATGTAATCAAGAATCATCTTGGATTACCCTTTGGGTACGACCATACAATTATCTGATTAATTCTGGAGAGGCGCCATGGTATCTTTCTGCAATTTAAACAATTGGAGGAACAAATTCTTTATTGACTACAAGTGTTGTAGATGCTGCTTCACATCACTTCTAAAAATAGCCTTTATGACTACCTTATTCAGGATAGCGTTTGACTTATAATCAAAAAATGATATCCACACATGCAGAACTTGCTTGCATCTCAAGTCTAAGGATGACTTTTAAACCATTTTCGACATTTACTCATGACGAGGATCCAAAAGTAAATATTCGAAGGTTGGGTATCCAATATGCATCCCTTGTGAATACACATGAGTTTGGCGGAAACAATCCATATATTCAAGGAATATAACCAACACTCACATTTGTCTTATGTAACAATATTCCCATATTGTTAACCGACAATGGACATATTTAGAATGATAAGAAATCATTCAAGGATTAAACATGAAAATATAGGATAACAATTATTATATGTATGAATGACAAATACCACGTATCTTCATTCATCAGAAAGTAAAAATTGTCTTACAATCCCAATTATCCAAATACTAAAACAGATATGCATGAAACTAATTAGCAAGTTGAAGTCCAATGTTTCCAACATTCTCAACTCTTTCTTTACAAGACAGCTAAATAGTTATCTGAGTAAACTTTCTGAATACTTGATTCAAATTCACATATTGTGAAAGATTTTGTAAATAATAAGTGAGTGTCTTATTGTTCAAGTGATACTATTGCAAGAGTCATAATATGGACAAGGTAATAATACCTTTTATAGGGTATTTGAATTCAACAACATACCTATATCAGACAATCATCTTTACAATTTCTTAAAATGTAAAGTATTCTCATTCTATAATGTGTAATGCAACAATGCTCTTAGCTGAGCATATCTAGTTAGCAGATTTATCATAAATGATGAAATAATCTTTACTTGGATTGATTATTTCTGCATCAGGTTGTACACAAACAACATTATGCCTTATATAATTCGTAAACATTTGTATTTAACAACCATCTAAATTCTCTCAATTAGACATTGTTATCTAAATACTCTTAATTAGATACTGTTGTTGTTAGCTCATCTTGCTCTCATGCAAAAGTACATCAATTCCAATACACAATATAAATATATATCAGGAATCCTTAGTAATAAACACAAGGTCTCCATCCATGTATCAAATTATATCAAGTGAAATATACCATTTAAGATTTGCTTCAATGATATATTGCATTGTGTTAGACTTTATTTCTGCATATGTTTATCTTAATAAACATTTATTCCAATGTCGTTTGTTTTATCCTAAAATCCCAAGTGAAGTTTCATTCCAATCTCAAGAATTAACATCTAGCTTTGACGGAATGATGCTTTCAATATGTTACACGACATGTGAATTTTAAAAAAAATATATAGTGCTCCCACTTGATGTCAGGTGCACTCAGGAGTTATCTTAATTTAATCAGAAATCATATTGTGATTAAACATAAGATCTCAGCTCCTAGATGCATGATTTAATCCACACTTGGATTCTATTATCTTGTATACATTATAAAGATTATTTTAAACTCATAACCTTTTGATTACACACCGTCCTCGCAAAAGGTAATCATAAAGGGAAAAGTTATAAAACTTAATTGTCATATTACAAATATCGGCTCATAACCCTTTTGATTACACATCGTCCTCGCAAGGTAATCATTAAGGAAAGAGTTATGATCCTTAGTTTGTCATATTTCAGATTCAAGAAAACATGTATGACAATTAGTTATTTTTTTATAATTAATGCGTGTAAAAAAAGATTTAATCATAGTCAATTGCTTGAGTAAGATCAAAATTTTTTATCATCAGTCAGGCATTAATATGTATACAATTTTGTCCTTATGAGCCTTTCTTCAAAAGAAACTCATTCTAACCTCACAGGTTTACTTTTTGGTCAAAGATCAATCAATTTGATAACATTGATTTGTCTTTTAAGGACTGCATCTTATCATTCATATTTCTAAGATATTTATCACATCTAAGATGTGATAATTCATCTTATTAGTTAGCAGGTTTACAATGACCCTCTAACTTATATTCCTCAGCATTGATATTATTATATCACTCTATTGATGAGGCATCCTTGCGGATTTATGAATGAGATTTACATTATACTTTGGTTTGACTTTTTCATGTTTAACCTTAGTATGACATCAACAAGTGAATTCAGAAGGTTATGTATTTTGTTCTTGAATATCTTCAAGATTTATAGATACTCCCACTTACTTTTGTAAGAAGAGATACTTCTCTAAATACTAAGTATTTAAGCAACAATAAATTGTTCGTAATTAGGAAAACACAAAACGCATTTTAAGTTCTCATCTCTAGCTTGTTAATAATATGCATCATAAGATTTTAACAAATTTTAGAACTTTAATCAAGACCTAATGGGATTCATCCCAATCCATAAATAGATAATGTCTTGAATACCTTCTAGGTTGAAACTTTATTGAGTGTATCCATGACACACGCAAAATTCTAACTTTGATAGATTTTGGAGGTAAAGCAATTAAAGTTATCATTAATCAAACAATATGAATATCGTTTGTTACAACACAATAGACATACCATAATGATGTGGTATTCTATGAGTATTGGAATTGTGAGACTACATCATAATTCCTTAGATAACTTAATTCTATTTGGATCAAATACTCACCAATTGGGTCAAGCCAAATTGAATATACAATATTTTAAAACCAAGTGCATGCTATAACGTATATATCTTTGAATAATACAATAACTATATGTTCATGTGTTTCAAGAAAACAGAACATATCATGTATACGTTACTAGTCTTTGAATAATTCAAGGACCTCATGTTAACTCTATGTTCATGTGTTTTAAGAAAATAGAACATGTCAAGTTATACGTTACAAGTCTCCGAATAATTCAAGGACATCATGTTAATGTGTTAACAAGAAGACAAAACAATTTTACTACTTACTTTATGTTATAAGCCATTGATAAATTCAATGACTTTATAATTATGTCTTAACAAGAACATAATTATTCTAACTAAAGTAATTATGAACGCAAACTCTTGAGTTCAATAGTAATTTCAAGTTAATTACATACTTCATGATTATGATCATATAATTTAACCATAATTATATTGACTAAAGCATGTAGTCAAGATGTTGAAGTAACTTTACATTATATCTTGACACTTAAATGTAATAGGGCAACAAACAACTCGTGTATTTAAGTCCTAGTAGATTTATTAGCTTCCTTACCTTGCGGTCAAGAGAAACCAATAATCATATTGTTATATGTTGTTCCTCGCACACACTTAAGATTTCTCCCACTTGTGTACGGGACAACATTATTTAAAGTAAACAATACGACAAGCGCTCAATTGTATAAACAATATGATAGTGTCAAAGATATTACAAGTAGATTTCGAACCATAACGTTTAATAAGGAATTGTGGATTATTATTCTATAGATAATGCTTCAGAAAGCAACATCGGAAAGGCAACGGGTTATCTATAAAATAAAATGCAATTTTCCATAAACAATGGTCATTTATATTCGGAAAGTAATAAATTATTTCAAAGCAAGCTAGAAATAATAAGGGCAACTAACAAATAAATAAATCTTGTAGCTCCCACTGAATTTTACAACATTACATGAATGTCTTTTTAGTAGTAAATCGTAAAGCTCCCACTGGATTTGTCAACATTAAAAGTGTTACATTACCAGTAGAAAGCAAATTGTAATTTATTCACTTTCCAATTCACTCAAAATGCCTACAAGTCGAAATGTACATAGGTATTGAACTGAGAATATGTATTTCTACTTATGTAGATGAGGGGCTAGCCATTTATGCTTTCATTAACTTGAACATTTTAGCATGCAATACCTCCTTTATCGTCTGCATAGCCACAATGGTGTTTAGCACCTTAAGGAATGAAATGAGTCCAAGAAAATATGCCTAGAAACCTGCTAGCAGTTTTCTTTACTCGTTGCGGTTTAAACTCATACATCATGACAAGTGAAAGATGTCATTTATTTTGGTAGCTATAGACAAAAAAGTTCTCTAGTTACACAAAATCTATTATCTTTCAAAGATAAAGTGAGTTTAAATATAATTGATAATAATTCAATTATAACCCTATCTTATTCTTCTCAACCAATGAGAATAGATAGGAGTAAGTCTCACATATTCTTACTAGTAAAAGAGACTATGTTTGTCTTTTTTAAGAAAAACAAACTTTCATTTATGAATTATGTTGCAAAACACAATTAATCAGAACATAGAAAGTTCAATTTAGTATTTTCGATAATTAAATTCTTAACAGAATTAACTACCCAATTAATTTACAAATTAAGGCTAAGATCCAACTTGACCTCCCACTTATTACCAAAGGTCTGACCAGGGCGTAAAAAGTAAGGCAAGAGGTAAGCGTCAAGCATTAATTGCATTTAATGCAACTCTTAGGTTTATGATACTTGTCAAAACATTAGTAATCATGTAATAATGTTAAGAGCATGTTTAGTATCATCTTATGCCTCGGGTCCAAGGTCTGACCAAGCCTACTCGAATTAAGTCGACCAAGCAAAAACTTGCAAAAATCGTCAGAGGTCTGACCTGAGCACGAAATTCGCCATGGGTTGGTAGGGCTCTAAGGTCTGACCTAAGCAGTCAAACCAATTGCACGTGTTCTACGGTTGGCTGGCATAGACTTAAAATTTTTCTAAGGGGTATTGCACATAAATGTGTTAAAAGCGTGTACAAAGAAGCATGCAAACCAACTTTGTATCACTAATTTTAAAAACCTTTAGTAATGACACTGTAGTGACATGCCATGGTTCACGGTAACTCCAATCGAACGCACAAAGAAGCGGAGAAACAGGTCAGCGCGAAGCTTATAAAAAACCTTATTTCTTTAGGGAATTACGTCAATGCAACCCGCCTTAAACTTCTCTTATAGTTTGTTCTAGTGGATGAGCCGTACGTCCCATGAGTCCATAGCGTCCAGTTTTAATTCATGAAAAACTAGTTTCATTAGTTTAACGTCTTATTAATTTTTCATAAAAACAGTTTTCCACGAAACAAATGGTTGGTCACTATGAGCATGCATTAGGCGTGTAAAAATTAATAGACTACATAAACATCATCTTTTTAGACATATGGCATATTTAATTAGGCGCGTAAACAATTAGACATTAAATAATCATGCATACTGAGATTCATAATACAAAAGATGACATTAAGCATACTAGTAAACATGTAAAAATCCAAGTTCTCTCGCGAGTCTTCCCCAAATGGAGAACCATAAGACCCTCACTAGGTTTTCTGCTAAAGTGCCTAGATCGCCCCATTCACCACATATTGTGATTGAGTGGGTCTTATAGCCGGAATAGACATAAATTAAAAAGGAATCAAATAAGCTAAATTAACAATTTTAATTTTCCCTTTTAATCCTATATTAACTTTTAATAGAATTCAAGATCAAGATCTACAGATTTTATTTATTTTATGGCAAGAATCTAATATTATTGTCATATTTTACTAGTAAAACATAAATAAAATTTCTAACGCAGCAGATCATGGCATATGTTTTAATAATAGGCATATAAACAAGGCGTATAATTAAAACAAAAACGTGTAACCCATAAAGCTAAAACGAGTTGGCTCGTGATGCCACTGTTGGGATTTAACATCTAGGTAACCAAGTTAACTACGAGTACGCAGCGGATTGGATCTAGTAATAGCATATAGGTTAACACATAATAAGAAGTAAATAGAAACGCGTACCTCTTAGCCAATGATCAAGAAAACGAATAAAGTGACTAAAACAATCACCTCTACGGTTGCTCACACAACACGTCGAACAAGTACGCAACAATGCTAGTCGTAACTTCACGAGCTCCAAACACCAAGTGTATGCCCAATTACTTGAACCGAAAACCAAACAACTCTTGTATCTCGAACCGAAAACTAATTCGAATCCCAAGGTGATGCGTACGAATTAGTATGATAAGGAAAAGGAACCAGTAGCCTATTTTTAATTAGCTATGTAGTATGCAAAGCATGCACACGTGATACTAATTAAAGAATAAATAGCTTTTGCTTTTGGTTTGTCGACACAGGGAGAAAACAAAACCAATATGTGGAGTATTCGGTGATATATTGTTGTGATGGAATTTGTGTGACATCCAGTCAATTAATTCCATTATGAGGGTTAGGGGTGTTTATATTGGCACCAAACCCTAGTTCTAGATAAACTAGGACTCCTCATAATTCTTATCACAATACAACTTTTATCTCTTATTTTTAAAATTGATCTCAAAACCCCCTTCTAGAAGCTATATGGGTTGGTCAACAACTGACACCCACAAGGTTCGGGTTTTGTCAATTTTAGTCCATTCGGTTTTTATTTAACGAATATATTAATTAGTTTATAACGTCTAGCGGTTAAACCAATAATCATTAAATAATTATCGTGAAGTATATTAAATCCTTAATAACAAATAAACGTATATTAAGTATTTAATAAACGTACTCTTCGTGTCTTAACGCGTGTGCCCCCAATAGGCTCACATATTCGTAACGTATTCGTGCTAGCCGACTACCATAACCCAACAACTCATACATACTAGGTACTTATTTTACGCTCCAAATTATCATGAAAACCAAGCAAACATGAATTACTTGCTCTTTTTGAACACAAACTCGAAAGGTGTACCACTTGAAGCAAGGTATCTAACCCCATTGTCTACAACAGGACTCACATTAAAGCAAGTGTGAGGACCGGCACCGCAAAAATAGGGACAATGTTGAAGCATGTAACTATGAATCTTTGGACTTGTTGGCTTAGGATAATGCACAATCTGAAAACATGAAGCAGCTGTATCAAATGACCCGCCAGTTGTAATAAAGTTTTTAGGAGCCTTTGCTTCAGCATCATTGATTTGCCAAAATGTCGACGCGTCACACTTACTCATAGCATTGCCCGAGTCAATACCAATAGGGTACGATGTTCTAAGATATTTTTCTTTAGCTACTTGAGTAAAGCTAAATTTACCACCTATGTTAACTTCAGCAGGGTCCTGAACAACATTAAATGGGCAAATTTTGTTATTATTCTTTTTATCTGTTAACTTGATACCGCCACCCTTAGACCAAACGACTGGACCAATGTGATACGGAACGTTATTCAATACTTTATTGCCGCTAACATCGTATACAACATCATCGGCCGCAGATGCTGTGTGGATAATGAACACAAGGAAGAGAATGAAAGAGAGTGATGACTTCATGTTATAAATGTTTTTATTGATGTTTGGTGTGATAGTTAAGCAAGACATAGGTTGGTATTTATATGCTTGAAACAAATCACTTTTTCATTGATAATACCTCTTTTAGACAATTTTTTATTTGTAAATTATTTGTTACATGTCTTATCTGCTTAGATAACTCGCAATCGACGACAGTGCCGTTGTTTTTCTCATTTTACTTAATGATTGATAATAGACCACTCAACGGGTGACAATTGGGAGTTGGGAGACCCTACAATCAACTTACAAAAATTAAGTTCTCGTCATAATGAATAGCTAAAGTTAAAATAAATAATTACACGAATTCTAAAGGTTTTCAACATGCTGATAAAGTTGAAGAAATATCAGTTTATAAATTTATATGCATACGAAATTAAGAGTGCTTGACAACATAATTTTACTACAAGATGTCAATATACTGTACTACTTAGTTTGATTGCACTTAAACGTACGTAAAGTATTACTCGTAGCGACTATCACAATTACATTATATAACCTTTTCAAATAAGTAACCAAGTATAACTTTTGCAAAACAAAATTTATATAAACTGTACGTGCGTATGTCAAAAGATGTTGCACATCCCTCTCAGTTGTACGGTTTCATCGTCGAAAGTGAATGTTAACATGACAGTGGTGTAATTATACACTACTAGAATGGACTGATCTGACGTGCGTGGAAGTGGACTGATCTAACATGCTGCTACTGGATTCGTGTATGTTTTTGGAATGGAACGAGGCTTTTTGAGTCAAAAGAGGAGTGGGGCGGGAGAGGGGTAAAGGAAAAGAATGTTGTCGTACCACATCTGGTAGAGGAACCTGGTCTGGGTGGTCCTGTGCTTGAGAGGGTGACGGTTTCTGGTAATAGTAGTGGTACCCAAGATGGGAATGTCGATTGTACCACTAATACACCAGTTTCTGCACTTAAACATTAAGTTGAGAAATATTAGTTTATAACTTTTATATGCACTTAAACATACGTACGGTATATACACTTTAGAATGGTATGCCATCTCAGTATAGTTATACACTTTAGAATGGTGTATTTTTGTAATGAGTTGTGGAAATGTAGTTGTGAGAGCATGGTGTTTTGGTGCAATATGGTGAACTAAATGAGGTCAGTTATACTGATTGATCTCTCTTTGGTTGAATGGATTCAGTCAGAGAAAAGTGTTAGTATTCATTTGATGTATTCCTATTGGTATTAGTGTAGCTTGTTATCAGATAAGCAAGTATCACTAGCACCAATTAATAAAATGTTATCAGATAAGCAGTTACTTGTATTGCAATAGTTCAGGCCTGTCTGAGCTTTGCTAGTTTCTTGTTATATTTCCTTCTAATTAATAAAATGGTTCACCTTGCACCAAAAAAAAAAACATACGTATGGTATTACTCGTAGTGACTATCATAATTACATTAGATAACTTTTTCAGATACGTAACCAAGTATAACTTTTGTAAAACAAAATTTATATAAAATGTACTATTATGGAAATGTCGTTAAATTTATCTTTTAACCATGTACTGTACTGCTTATGAGTTTCATGGACCAGATATTTGTAATTGTTTCCCAAAACTTACTAATGTATATTTATCAGGATTTGCTCAACCGTAACCCTAAAAGTTACGATTTAGCTTATTACAAACATTATATATTAAAATCCACTTACGTTAGTTTGGAAATGTTTGTTAATTTAGCAAGTTTGATTTAACGATAGCTTTTAGTGTTAC
>BQNB010070844.1:0-29388 GCA_026074375.1 Tanacetum coccineum
CACACAGTTCGTGATGATAGTTTGTTGGGTTCTTTAAAGTATGTCTCCAAAACAAAAGATTATCAGAAGTATGAAGCACTGATTCCTGATGGGATTATTAATCAAGACATCAAAGATTCTACAGCTTACAAACCTTACTATGACTTTGCCACTGGAAAGGTTGCTCCTAAGAAGGCAAGGAAGTTCAAGAAGCCTGATTCTCCCAAACTCATGATTGTCTCAGCTTCACCCAAAGAACCCATAAAGAAGTCAAAGAGAGTTAAGAGACCCGCTAAGAAGTCTACTACAACGCTAAAAGCAGGCATTGTCATTAGAGATACTCTTGGTGTGTCTGTATCAAAGAAGAAAGAACCTTCCAAGGATGATAGAGGCAAAGGCATTGAGTTACTTTTGGATGCAACACTAGTTGAAGATGCTCATCTAAAGAAAGCTCTCAAGAAAAGTAGGCAAGAAACTCACAAGCTTCAAGCTAGTGGCTCAAGTGAGGGAGCTAATTTTAAATCAGAGGTTCCTGATAAGTTAAAAGCTAAACTTCTAACATAATTGAAGGAACTGATAAGAAACCAGGGGTTCCCTATGTGTCTAAAGCAGATTCTTCTGATGGTGATGATGAGTCTTGGGGAAACAATGAAGATGAAAGTGATGATGACAATGCTGATGACAGTGGAAATGATGATGATGGTGGTAATGATGCAAATGATACAAAAAAGACTGATTCAGATGAAGAGGAGAACCCTACCCTTAATCTGAAAGATGGTAAAGAAGAATAAACTCAATATGATGAGTACGTATATACTCCTGACTATTATACCTACTGATGAAGAAGAGTATGACGAACTGTACAAGGATGTGAACATGAAGTCAAAAGTTGCAGAGCAAGAAGAAGTAGGGAAAAAAGATGCTGAGATGACTGATGTTGTTCGTGAAAGTGGATCTCAAGAAATGTCATATGTGCAAGTCGTTGAAGATGCACATATGACACTCACTCCTTCACAGAAGACTGAAGGTTCAAAGCAAAGCTCTCCAGTTTCATCTAAGTTGGCAAGTAAATTTCTCAACTTCGATAACGTTCCACCAGTCGTATATGAATTCTCTTCTACGATGAATGTCAAGGTTCCTCAGGAAGAATCAAGCACTCAAGCACCCCTCTTCTCACTGTACCTGTGACGGCTATCCCTGCAACTTTTATTGTTCCTGCAACAACCGTTCCTCCATCAATTCATCCAATCACTCCTATTCCACTACAATCAACACTAACTCCTACACCAACAGCCGACTCAACCACTATCTCAATTCCTGCTCTTCCTAATTTCTCATCCTTATTTGGATTCGACAATACAGTATCTACCTTAGAAAAGGAGTCATCTCAATTCAAATAAATGGATCATTCTGCATAAATCTTTGATAATGTCAAAGCACAAATTCCTGTAATAGTAGATGAACTTTTGAGTTCAAGAATTGGATTTGCTACTCAAATGGCTCTCCAATCATACACGGCAGAATTTGAAAAGAAAGCTCAAGCAGAGAAGGATAACTACATTGGTCTCATTGAGAACTCAATAAAAGATATCATCAACGATGAAGTCAAAAGTCAACTCCCTCAGATTCCACCTAAGGAAGTATCAGACTATGCCACTCTTATGATTCAAAGCACCATTACTAAATCACTTAAGAATGTCATGTTGGCCAAATCCGCTTCTCAACCACAATCTACTCATAAGGCTGCAGGTTTACTTGTATAGTTTGAATTGAAGAAGACTCTTCTCGACAAAATACAAAGAAGTGAATCATATAAAGCAGCTCCTAAAAATAAAGAACTCTGTGAAAGTTTGGTCAAATCTTACAATCTTGACAAGGATCTCTTTTCATCATATGGTAAAGCATAATCTTTAAAGAGAGACCGTGACTACAAGGATCAAGATGAAGACCCTCTAGCTGGATCAGACCAAGGGTTAAAGAAACGAAAGATGAGCAAGGACGCTGAACCATCTAAAGGCTCAAAGTCAAAGGAATCTAAGTCAACTAGCTCATCCAAAGGCACCAAGCCTTAGTCGAAATCGTCTAGTAAATCTATGCAAGCAGAGGAACCAGTATTTGAAGCTGCAGACACAGAGATGCAACAAGATTAAAGGAGTAAGTTTGGTCATACATATGATCAAACCAATTAAGAGGCTGCTCTAAAGCATGATTGGTTCAAGAAACCTGACACGCCTCCATCTCCTGATCGTGCTTGGAATAAAACAAAATCTGTTTACCTCAGACATGGATCAACAACATTACCAAAGCAAGACAACCTCCTCGCATGTTTGACGAGATTTTGAGCACTTTGATCGACTTCTCGGTATATGTCATGAATGTTAAGATTGATAATCTGACTCAAGAGACTTTGGTAGGACATGTTTTCAACCTTCTCAAAGGCACCTGCAAAAGCTTCATAGAGCTTGACTATCATTTCAAAGAATATTACAAAGCTATTAATGATTGACTTAATTGGCATAATCCAGAAGGACATGAATATCCGTTTGACCTTAGCAAGCCACTGCCATTAATTGAAGATCGAGGACGTCAAGTAGTTCCTACTGACTACTTCATCAACAACGACCTTGAGTATCTGAAAGGTGGAAGCTCAAGTAGGAAATACATGACTTCTACAACAAGAACAAAGGTTGCTAAGTATGACAACATTGAAGGCATAGAAGACATGGTTCCAACGTTATAGATCCCAGCGAAGGTAGCATATGACAAACATGCTGTCTGGGAACTTCTCACTAGGTTTCGAAATGAAAATGATTCTATGCATATGCATGTCACTGGAAGTCCTCATATGATGTTTACTCAAAAATGAGAATTATCCCAATAACCAGAGTTAAAGTTATGAAGTGGTATGACTATGAATATTTGGAAGAGATTGAAGTCCAACGAGATAATAATAAGCTATATAAGTTTAAGGAAGGTAACTTCCCAAGACTTAATCTGTGTGATATTACAAATATGTTATTTCTCTTAGTCCAACAGAAACTTTCCAATCTTGAAGTAGATGATCGGTACGACTTAGGTGTGGCATTGTGGATGTTTACTAGACGTATTGTCATTCTTCATTGTGTCGAAGACCTTTAGCTGGGAGTCAAAAGCTACCAGAAGAAGCTTAATATCACCTTACTAGAGACATTCAGATTAGACATAACAAACATAACCCCATACACTGCATATAAAAACCCTCAAGGAATCATCTATCAAGACAAGTACAGGAGAAACAGTTTGATTGGATGAACTCTACAAATTCTATGACGAGACGCTCACATCTGTCAGAACTGTGCTTCATAATATTGCTTCCAACCTGGAAATGGATTATCTGCCAAAACGAAGATGGTGTAATCTGGAAAAGAAAAGGTCCCGTATCATGATCAAGGCAGTTGATAAGCTGCTCTTCGAAAGGAGGTTGATGCAGAATTTGGAGAGGTTTGTTAGTGGAAGAGATTACAGGACTGACCTCAGGCTGCTCGAACGGACAATATGATTTTGTCATATTTTGTCCTTCTACATATTTCAAGTCATTTTCTCATAAATAATAAATATTGTGAATATGTTAATAACTAGTGTAGACTATAATTAGGCTTATATAGTGTTTGAGTACGAATTTTCAAGAATTTCTTAGTAAAATTTAAAAAAAAAATTCAAATTCATGTACTAAAACACCATATAATACCCTCATAAATTGAGAGGGAGTATTAAAATGTTCCCAATACGGCTTGTAAATAATCAAAACATTTTTCTCTCATATTTTTAAACATATTTGAATCAATTGATATCCAAAATATCAAAGGATTATAAATTTTTGATAAGGGGAGAAAATGTGATTAAAATATATGGCTAGTAATGTGATCTTTTAGAGCTCAAGTGTAGGCCTTCCCACATATGTGCTAAATTCTTTTGATTAATCAATGCACATATGAAGGGGGAGCAAATGGTTAAGTAATGGCAAGTGTGGAAAGACCAAAGACCGACCACTTATTTTACTGTATTTGAGTTATAAGGTGGTTAAGATTAGGTATTCATTCCCACGATCCAGCCAGAACCGAAGGGATCTACCTAGGGATATTCCATTAGTTAGAATAGAAGTCCTTAGGTATGATTATAAAAAGGAGATAAATGAGTTGAAAGGTATCGCTATTTTAGTGTTGAAAAAATTGCCTAGGCGGTCTGATTAACGGGCATAGCGTAGGTGGGGATTTTAACGCCTTGATTCTTCACTAATCGGCCTTTTAATCGTTTTGGTCAAAAATTGGGTCAACATACCGATATAAGTCGGATAAATCGGCCAAAACAGGCTTAATTCGGATATAAATTCAGAATAATAAATCGGTAAAATCGGGTTGAAGGGGAAGCAAATGGTTAAGTAATGGCAAGTGTGGAAATACCAAAGACCGACCACTTATTTTACTGTATTTGAGTTATAAGGTGGTTAAGATTAGGTATTCATTCCCACGATCCAGCCAGAACCGAAGGGATCTACCTAGGGATATTCCATTAGTTAGAATAGAAGTCCTTAGGTATGATTATAAAAAGGAGACAAAGTGAGTGAAAGGGAATAGTGCCGACTAAAATGGAGCTAGTACTGGAATAAACCCAACAAGGTACTAGTCATGAAGTCTCGGTAAGCGCTGAAGGGGCTGAAGAATGAAAAAGAATTATAAGGATAAGGGTGAAAAGAAAGAAGCCCTCTATACACTTAGGAAGAAACCAGGTCAATACATATGCTATCAGGAACACTAAGCTGTTGTCTGGCATTAAAGATAGCCGACATTAACCCAGTAACGCAATGCACAACCCTTCCAAGCTACTCAAAGTCAGAAAGACTTTGTTTCAAAACTCACAGAGATTCACACATTTCTATCGACTCTCTTATTCCGAGTTAGTTGGTATTAAAAAGGTGGCAATCAGCTCCAGCCTTTGATTACTAAAACCAAAGGTGCACTATCAAGTCTAGAGCCAATAAAGAGATCATCTATAAATCTCTCTAGGACACTTATCCATTGTAAACTGGTTTCTCACACACTATGAAACTAAGTAATATCTTAAGAGTCCTACGCATTAGATTTTGCCAGAACATCAGAGTGATACGAATGTAACCACAATGACGATAGAAATCCTGCTAGAGCCAACATCAAACAAGCTCTTGGTAGGTAACTTGTGTGATTTGGATTTTGTCTAACGGAAGGACAAGTGTTTCATCGGATAAGCATTTCTTTAGGTTTGACACGTGTAAAATACTATGGACACGACTCAACTATTCTGGGAGTTCGAGTCGGTAAGCAATGGTTCTAACTTTAGCAAGAATATTGAAAGGTCCAATATAGTACGGGTTTAGTATTCCATGTTTGTCGAAATGTATCACCCCTTTCTATGGTGACACTTTCAACATGACATTATCTCCCACTTGGAACTCAAGGGGTTTTCGTCTCACGTCAGCATAATTCTTTTGATGATCACGGGCGGCTTGGATTCGGCTCTTGATTTGAATAATCTTCTCAGTTGTCTCATGAACAATCTCCAGTCTAGTGAGCTGATTATCTCCAACTTAAGCCCAGCAGATGGGTGATCGGCATTTATGACCATACAATGCCTAAAATGGTGCAGCCTTAATGCTTGTATGATAGCTGTTGTTATATGAAAATTCTACTAATGGTAGATGTCTATCCCAACCCTTTCCAAAATCCATCACACATGCATGCAACATGTCTTCTTATATTTGAATGGTCCTTTCACTTTGACCATCAGTTTGTAGATGATAAGCTGTACCCATATCCAGTCGGGTACCTAAATCTTTCTATAGCGACTGCCAGAAATGATATATAAACCTTCCATCACTATCGAGTACTTCTTTCAAGTATTGTCTCATCAATTTCTCCATTGAGTCGTTCTCCTTCATGGGCAGAAAATAAGCAGATTTAGTAAGCCAGTCAATGATTACCCAAATCGTGTCTTGACCAGTCAACGTTTTGGGCAACTTAGTAACAAAGTCCATAGTAATGTTTTCCTATTTCCACTGGGGAATCTCAGGTTGTACCAATAAACTAGATAGTTTTTGACATTCGACCTTAACCTTGGCACAAGTTAGACACTTACTAACATAGGTGGCAATTTCTGCATTCATGTTGGGCCACTAGTACAACTTCTTCAAGTCATGGTACATCTTATCCGATCTAGGATGAATGGAATACTTTGACTTATGCGACTCGTGCATAATCAAAGCTCTCAAGTCACTAAAACACGGTATCCAACTCCTATTTTTTAAACATAACGTTCTGTCAGAACGAGGTTCAAGTTTCTTGATCATACCACACAAGTCTTCAGTTTTGTAATTCTCTTGTTTTCTCGCCTCAGCTTGAGCGTTCAAAATTTGCACAAAAAGATTCAAACTAATAGTCATAACTAAGGCTCGAACTCGTAGTGGCTTAATCCTTTCCTTTTAGCTCAATGCATCCACCACCACGTTCGCCTTTCCTGGATGGTAACGTATCTCATAGTCGTAATCACTCAATAGTTCTAACCATCGATGTTGTCTCATGTTTAGCTCATTATGATCAAGAATATGCTGCAAACTCTTGTGATCAGTGAACACGACGCACTTCGTGCCATACATATAATGTCTCCATATTTTGAGAGCGAACACTACAGCTCCTGATTCTAAGTCACGTGTCGTGTAGTTCTTCTTATGAATCTTGAGTTGTCGGGATGCGTAGGCTATAACCTTCTCTCTTTGCATCAAAACCGCGCCCAACCCTTTGTGCGAAGCATCGTAGTAGACCACGAAGTTCTCACTGCCTTCGAGTAAATCCAAAATCGGCGTACTACACAGTTTCTGTTTCAACATCTGAAAAGCAGGTTCCTCCTTTTCTCCCCAATCAAACTTCATGCTTTTCTAAGTCAACTTCGTCATAGGTTTAACGATCTCTAAGAAACCTTTGATAAATCATCGATAATAGCCGGCCAGACCTAAGAATTAATGAATTTTAGTTGGAGTCTTGGGTGATGCCCAATCCTTGATTGACTCAATTTTAGCAGGATCCATGTGAATGCCTTCACTATCAATCATGTGACCGGGAAATTGTACTTTTGGAAGTCAAAATCGTACTTTGAAAACTTGGCGTACAACTCCTCATTCTTAAGAAATTCCAAGATTAACTTAAGGTGTTCTTTGTGTTCTTTCTTGACTTTAGAGTAGATCAGAATATCATCAATGAAAATGATTATAAATTTATCCAAATACGATTTGCACACCCGATTCATCAGATCCATGAATACCGCCAGTGCGTTAGTCAATCTAAAAGGCATTACTTGGAACTCGTAGTGACCATAGAGAGTCCTAAATGCCGTTTTGGAATGTCCTACTCACAAACTCTGAGTTGGTGATAACCAGGCCTCAATTCGATCTTCGAGTAAACACTTGATCCTTGCAGTTGATCAAATAAATCATTGATTATCAGAAGTGGGTATCGGATCTTCACAGTAAGTGTTGGTCCCTTTGAATGTGATATAAGGTTTATCAAGTTAAACTAATCAAATTCCATGGCAACAAAGTGAGTTTTAAACAGATATATAGGAACAATATAAAGAACAAGTTTAAAATGCACATAAGTTACTTTTCAATGTATAGGTTCTTATTAGAATCAAATAAAGAATCTATGACACACCTTGCTTGTGGAATAGCAAGGTGGTTAAATGACAATTGGGGTGTTATCTCCTTCGAACTTAATCTCTAACCAAAGTTATGAGAGTAAGAAAACAAACAACTTAACTCAAACTGAAGCTTTAGCTTCAGCAGTTTTGTTCTGTTTGTTTGAAAGATAAATGAACTCTTTAATGTGTATCACATTAATTTGAAGAGATAACATTTACTCTCATATCTCTTTCCTTTTATAGGCAAAGGAATTAGGGTTTACAAGTTAACCTAGTACGCGTGTCATGCATCCAATGGGTGGTTGAGATACCATTTAATGCAGACGTGCTCTAAAGTACCAGGTACAGTCCTTTGAGGAAAGTCGTTGTACTTCTATACCAACTTTAGAAGTAATATTTCCCAAGGAGATTGCTTTATTCCTTTTGACATAAAGCAATCTTTTTCCCGCCTTGTAAACTTTCTAGAAGTGAAACATTTTGTTTTAATCTTCAGTTAAGGAAATAGACATCGTTCAGCTTGGAATTGTCAACCAAGCTAAACTAAAGCTCTTGCTAAGGTCTTGTCTTTAGTTTTTGTACCGCCACATAAACTGAAGTGAAGATGATCTTGATCTTCTAAGTACCTAAAGAACTAGAGCTGAAGCTTTTCTTTAGTGACTCAAACTGAACATCCTTCAGTTTGACTATACTTAAATGATTTTATGTTTAAATCTATTGAGAGGCTGAAGGGCTCAGAAACTAAGCCTGACAATCTCTCCCTATTTGAATATACAAATAGCCTAAGTTAAAATCAGTTGTAAGTAAGCAAAACAACTTCTTCTTACACAACTGATGTAGATTGAACAACATAACTGATAACTATTTCTATTAACTTTCATTTCATTACAAATACAAAAGATAAAGCTAATAAACATCTACTTATAGACAATTAATTTCAAAACTATATGTTTTCCTAAATATATTATTGCTTGTATCTAAGTCCCTTCATGCCATAAGTCCCCCACATCATGGACCATTAATCACTTGTGTGTGAACGTGAATATTGTGGATAGGCCTATCGAGATTGATGAATCCCATTTGTGTTAGCCGGATAGGTAACCAAACGCACTATATTTGTAACTCTGGATATATGGAAATTACCTACACGGGGCCATTATTATCCTATATATCATTATTGATATATACTGTCAATTTTTAGTTTCATGAGCTTAGATGCAACAATGCGTATTTCTTTTAGACCTGGTGAATTCGTTTCTCTTGTCTACACTACTTAAATCTTGCGGTCCACTTAACTGCTCATTGAAGCACTATACTTGATTTTAATAACATTACTCGATTTACTTAATCATTGCTTTATGATTAAAACCTATGAATTCACTCAACATTATTGTTGACCATTTTTCGCATGTAATCTCAGGCCTTTCAGGTATGTTGCTCAGAGGGAAGCCATACAGATATGTATTTCAGAGACTCTACATTTTAGACATTCGATAAAACTCCTTTTGAAAACATTGTGTTTTATTAAAACTATTGGGACCTGTTTGTAAACTCTGATCTTTTGATAGTAGAATGTGAACATTTATTTTAAAACGTCTCATTTTGAGGTCGTTTTTCGTGACTTGTACTTTGTAACTATGAAGTATCACCCCAATGTTGTATTCTACTACGTTTTGGATTTTGGAGGTGTTACATCTACCTTCAGTTTTCTTTTGAAGATCCATTTGCAACCAAGAGGCTTACAACCTGGAGGTAGATCAGCCAACACCCAAGTGTTGTTGCCCATGATGGAGTCCATCTCATCATTAATTTCTTCTTTCCAGAAAGCAACATCCTAGGACTTCATTGCTTCATTAAATGTTTTGGGGTCATCCTCAACATTAAAGCAATAGGAGTGTTGATCAGAGACCTTATCCCTTGTTCCTTCAATTAAGTATAATTGAAATTCATGTCCAAAGTCCTTTGGAGTCCTATTTCTTTTTCTTTTTCTAAGCTCAGGTTCAGGTTGCTGGACAACCTCTTTAGTGACTTCTTCAGGGACCACTGAACCACCAGATTCTTCAGTTTCTTTTACCAAGGACCTTTGACTTAATTTAGGGACTGATGAGAATCTATTCTCATCAAAGATAACATCCCTTGATTCAATTATAGATTTAATTGAAACTGAATCATTAGGTTTAATTACATTGAACCTAAAAGCCTTGGAATGCTCAACATATCCAACAAAGATGCATTTAATGCCTTTTTCACCCAAAGTTTTCAGCTTAGGATCAGGGAGTCTTACAACTGCCTTACAACTTCAAACCTTGAGGTAGTTCAGGTTTAGTTTCCTTTTAGTCTAGAGTTCATAAGGTTTAATCCTATTCCTTTTATTAGGAACCCTATTTAATAAATAGCAAGGTGTTAACATAGCTTCACTCCAGAACCCTTGACTCAGTCCTGAGTAGGACAACATAGAATTAACGATTTCTTTTAGTACTCATATACTTATTTTGTTGTGGAGTATAGGGGGCAGTCGTTTCATGGATAATACCAACAGACTGAAAATACAGAGTATCCATATACTCACCTCCCCTATCAGTCTTGAATCTTTTGATCAGAGTCCCTTGTTGTAATTCAACTTCAGTTTTGAATACTTTGAATTTATCTAATGCTTCATCCTTAGTATGTAATAAATAAACATAAAAAAACCTTAAAGCATCATCAATAAACGTCACAAAGTATTTCTTATTCCCCAATGAAAGAGTAGCATGAAAATCACACAGATCACTGTGGATCAACTCTAAAACTTTAATTTCACGTTTTACATTTTGAAATGGTTGTTTAGTTACTTTGGTCAGCATGCAAGTCTTACACTTTTCAGTATCCATGTCAAAAGTTGGGATAAACCCATCCTTTGACATATCTTGCATCCTTTTAAAGTTGACATGGCCAGTCTAGCATGCCATAAGATTGAATCATTCAGTTTAAAGGTTGACATGAAGGCTGAAGCAATATTATCAGTAACAATATTAAGCCTGAACATTTGATTACTCAAATAACCAAAACCAATAAACATACCATGTTTGGATAAAACAAATTTAATAGATTCAATCACTTGTTTATAACCACAATTATTCAAAACACTACTAGAAACCAAATTCTTCCTAATATTAGGAACATGTAAAACATTAAACAATGAAACAATATTTCGAGAACTAAACCTAAGATCTACACAACCACCTCCTTGCACAAGGGTTGTTGACTCATTTCTCATTTGAAGAATAGATCCATCATTCAATGACTCATAAGTCTTGAACCAGCATCTATCTTTACACACATAAACAGTTGCTCCTAAGTCAACCCACCACGCAACATCATCATCTTGCACAAAGTACGCCTCAGATACATATGTAACATAATAAACCTGGAGAGATTTATTAAACATATTATGACCTTTTAGTGAATTGGATGAACCATCCACTGCCCTTTGTACCTGATCTATTGGCTTTGTTACCAACATTAACACTTTTGCAATCCCTTTTAATGTGACCAATTTTGCCAAATTTCCAACAAGTAGGTTTTGCCTTCTTGTTAGGATATGCCCTTGTGTTATCATGATGTTTACGTTTACCCTTGTTGTCATTGTACTTGGTGGAGTTGTTATGCTCCACCATATTGACAATTGAAGGACCTGCAACATTGTTGCTCTTTGGCTTGTCACAATCCTGCACCCTGAGGGGCTCCTAAATGCCCAGATGACTGCCCAACTCAACAAGAGTTAACTCCTCCTTCAAATGTTTCAAGGTATGCTTAAAATCTTTCCAAGAAGGAGGGAGTTTATCAATGATACAAGAGACCTAAAAAGCCTCATCCATGTTCATTTTATGTTGTGTAAATCTGCCAAGTATACCAAGAAGTTCATTGTATTGTTCCATAACTAGTCTTGAATCAGTCATTTTGTAATTTGTGAAATTACTAACAAGGAACTTCTTACTTGATGCATCATCAGCCATATATTTGGCTCCAAAGAATCTCATATTCCTTTGGAAGATTCAACATTCTAGTAAATATCAAATAAAGGATTAGACATACCATGAAGGATTAAACCTCTGCAAACATAGTCATCATTGTCTCACTTAGCCCTCTTCCTGATCTGTTCCATAGTAGCATCATTACCCCCATCTTCAGGACTAGGATTAGTCAGCACATACACCACACTCATGCTGGAAAGCAATAAGTGCATCTTCTTCTGCCATCTTCTGAAGTCCATCCTTTAAACTTGTCAAGCTTGGCAAAGTTTGAAGCTATGTGTTTCATAGAAGCAGCCATTGATTATCACAAAATAATCTTCTTTGATTGTTGGTAGTTGTGTGTCCCAGAACAGGGTTAAGACAATCAATAGCCTAGCTAATTACCAAGATGGTTACCGGATATCACTTGAAGTCATGTAATCACCTTCCAAAGAAGATTATTCACCCTACGTCTGGGTATCACGAATACCTCCTTGGGATAAAACTAAGTGCTTGTTCTTGTTCTAGTCACAGATCAAGAACCTTTTCATTTCTAAGTGTTTAGGTTTTATGTCTATGTTTTCACGTAGTTTTTTCCCACATCCACATGCAGATGTGATCTCCTATTTATAGGAGAATACTCAAAACCCTAGTCAAAGAAGTTATGAGAGATTATAGGAGATATAATCTCTTCCATAACTGACATCCTTGATTTAAGGAATTAGTAGTTACATGATCATATTAATCATGGTTATTAAATGTAATTATGACTTTCCATAAGAACCGGTCAAATGAGTTACAAGTCATTGAATTCATTTCAGCGATGTCAATCCTTTAGCATCCTGAACCATCAGCTAACTCACTGAAGAGAATACAAGCTGAAGGTTCAATAGTGAAAAGACTCACTGATGAGTTAACCCGCTGAGGATGCTTCCTAATGGATTACTCCCTGATGGTGTCCTTCAGCTTACTCCTTAGAGTACAAAGCTGAATCCAGCAGACTGATGAACATCCTTCAGTCCAAAATCACTTACTAAAGAGTGAATTCACTAAATTTCATCAGTGACTTGAATTCCTT
Organism: Tanacetum coccineum; assembly: GCA_026074375.1. Classification (NCBI taxonomy): domain Eukaryota; kingdom Viridiplantae; phylum Streptophyta; class Magnoliopsida; order Asterales; family Asteraceae; genus Tanacetum; species Tanacetum coccineum. The sequence goes on from BQNB010070844.1 coordinate 12,748, forward strand.
TAACCACTATCTGATTCATGGTATTCAGTGACCTATAGAAGTACACTTCGGACCTCTAGTCCCTTAACCGGTATGAACTAACCCCTTATTGAACTAAATTTCCAACAATGAATGAATTGATTATCTTCTTCCTCTTTGATTCTCTACACACTGTTTCTTTAAAAACAATTATCGATCCATCGAAGGCTATTCTAAATCTTAGCTTTCCTCGTTGATTGGAGGATTAATTACCAACTGAGCTTTGCTTGGTCTTAATCAGATCCAAATTTTAACAACCCAGCAGGCCTATAGTTGTAAATGGTCCAACACACATCTTATATGCTACTATAGTACGTAGTATATAAGTGTAAATTTTGTGTGTTGGCCCATTCACAAGTCTAAGACTTTAAATATCATGGTTGGATTCAAAAAACCGACATCAATTTAATAATTAATAAAGCCTAATCTTTTAGAATTTAGGGGGGAACAATTAATTTAATAATAATAATGTTAAGTCGAGCTGACTTAATAAATAGGTTATGTCGAGAAGATTGATTATTAAATGACAGCTCAAAGGTTCGGTATGATGCAAACATTGACCTAAAATTCGTATGTGATTCTGTTACTGATCCCAAAGATCATCATATTCTTAAATTTGGTATGCGAAATGACTTGGTGTTTAGGACAACAAGTGGTATCAATCACTCGTGGTAGATTTAGGGTGGATTGTGGTTTGTTTTTTACTTGTGTTCTTGGTCAAAACCCACGACTCAAACTACACATATAATAAATGCATAAAACTTGATTTTTAATGACTGATATATATAAAGTTTTGTTTTATGTTACATCTGAGTATTTAGAGCAAGTATTTAGCAAAAAGTTTTAAGCTTTTCGGATTAAAAGGTTGTTTTTAGTCTTAAAAAGTTTATTTTTGGTTCGTGGTCTAGGCGAGTTTAAATTATAAAAAACGCATCAAACCATGGTATAAAACGATAATCACTTAAAAAGTTTATGTTTTTATGTTTTTTTTGTCTTAAAAACAAGATTCAAGTAAAACATTGGCAATTTTTGATTAAAATCAATGTTTTTGTGATTCAAATGAACTTGTAGTTATTTTGAAAACTCTAGGCAAGATAAAAGGAAAGGACAAAGTACCAGGCGAGTTTGGAACAGTACTTTAGGCAAGTTACTCGAGGGTTCTTGGCGAGTTATCTTGGTTACAAGCGACTTAATATACCATCTACTTAAGTGCTTATTCGAGGCGAGTTATTGAAGGTTTTTTAGGCGAGTTAAGTCTACATACAGGCGAGTTAGTGTGGATTTCAGGCGAGTTATTACCTGTGTTCTAGGCAAGTTATCAAAGGAAATGGGCGAGTTATACTTAGTAATTCAGGCAAGTTATTACGTGGATTCTAGGCGAGTTATACGGGTTTGATTTGGCGAGTTAAGCTCATGTTCTTTAGGAAAGTTATGGGTGTTATCCTTAGGCGAGTTAAACCTAACTTTAGGCGAGTTAAACTAGTTAAACTCAGGCGAGTTAACTCGGCCATTACCTAGTTAGGGTTTTGCTTTCACGATTCAAATACAGGCCCTATATCACATTTTCAAGTTTAAGCCCTTAACGACAACATAATCTCATCGTTCATCCTTCGTTAACAAACACTCTATTTCATCGTTAGTCCTTTGTTATCAAGATTTCAAAAGACCGTTAACAAGAACTCAAATAACAATAACAACAACTTAAAACCATAACACATCACTTTATCTAGTTAAGATCCATAATTTTTTTACCTATCACTTACAACTTCACAATGACTACATCAAATAGTATAATGCATAATGACATAATGACAGCTAGTTCCAAGGAAAGTCCGCCAATGCTAGTGTCGGGTAGCTATGCTCAGTGGCAATCACGTATTCTATGATACGTCAACTTGAAACCAAACCGAAAACTACTTTGCATCTTCGAAGGTCCTTATGTACTTAGGCAAATCAGAAAAACAACATATGGGGAAAACACTGAACAAGAAGATGAACTCATTGCAGAAACCTATGGAAACACCACTAAGGAGATGTGGATAGCCATTGAATGTTTTCAACAAGCAAAGTTTATTAACATATAGGATATAAAGACATAGTTATTTTGGGACTTTGGTAAGTTTACTTCAAGAGATTGGGAATCAGTTGAATCTTACTACACAAGGTTTTATAAAATGGTGAATGAAATGGTAAGGAACAAGTTAAAGGTAGATACCATGCAAGTGAATGTTCAATTTCTACAACAACATCAACCAGAATGGTCAAGGTTTGTGACGGTTGTTAAGCAGACTTCTGATTTATACACCATCTCCTATCGCAAACTCTTTGAAATTTTAAAACAATATCAGAATAAAGTGAATGAGATTCGAGCTGAAAGGATATCCATGAATGCAAATCCACTTGCACTTGTTGTTGCTACTCAACATTATCCAGATAACTATCCTCGAGCACCAAATAGATACAAAACTCAAGCATTATCACAAAGACAAACAACATCTATCAGATCACATGCAACTACCATAAGCAAAGGAAAAGAGATTGTGAAAGAACCTTCACCCCACCTGAGTCACATACTTAATAAGATAGTAATGAAGAAAAAGCTCAAAGGGATAAACAAGTTCAAAAACAAATGGCACTTATCTCAAAGACCTTCAAAAACATCTACAAAACTGCCAACAACAACCTTAGAACATCATCAAATACCAAAAACAAGAATGTTGATACTTCTCTAAGAATTGATAGACATATTAGGCAATATGAGAATCAAAGGGCAGTAATCGTTGCTGGGAATAGGGAAACTGAAGGAACTTAGGTAGTGTCGTAGACTCGGATATAATGTTTCAATTATAAAGGGCTTGGGCACTTTTCTAAGGAATGCGGATCAGCTAAGCGGGTTAAGGACTATGCTTATCACAAGGAGAATATGTTGATGTGCAAGAAAGAAGATGTAGGAATTCAACTGAGTGCAGAACAAAGTGAATGGCTACATGATACTGATGATAAACCTGAGATGAGAAATTAGAAGCACATTACATGTATATGGCAAACATTCAAGAGGTGTTACCAGCAGCTGATGAGGACAATAGACCTACCTATGACACTGAGACATTGGAAATGTACACTAAAAAATGATGACTATAATGTGTTTATGAATGAAAGAGAGCAATCTGAGCAACCTGAATCCATTAATGACACATATATGGTAGAAAAGGTAGATAGCAATATCACTTCTACTTCATCAGATATGAGTAATAATGAACGGGAGGTTGACCAGAATACAAAAAACATTAGGATGAACATGTGTTGCTTGCTTCTTTATTGCAAATTTAAAACTTGATGTGGATGAAAAAAAAGATTCATAAACAGTTGAAGAAAGCAAGCACGTCTATAACTCAAGAATTTAGAGATTGCAAAATTGGTTCTCAAGGTATAAAATTTTTCATATAAATCAAAAAGAAAAAGAAGAAGTTGAACTCAAATGTAAAGAGGATTTTGGTTTACTAGCAGAAAATAAATGACAATGTAACAAAACTTTAAAAGCTCAAGCATACAAAGTTTTTTGTATTAAGGAGAAAAATGCCAAGCTTGTAAACCAAATATCTAAACATGAGAGGACAATTTCTTATATTAGATCTCAAAAAGATAAGATGAAAAAGGATTTTAAAACCCAAGAAGACAAAGATATTGACAAACATATTGCTTTGGAAAATCAAGTAAAGATTTTAAGTAATATTGTTTATAAAACTAGTCAATCTGCATAAACCATTCATATGTTAATTCTTAAACCAAGTTCGTATTACAACGGTAAGTGATCAATAAGTTTTGCAAATCCTAAGTACCTCAAGAAAGCTCAATGGGAAAAACCATGTATCTATAAAGTTAAATATGGTAAACATGATCCTGTAAATCTATTTGCTCCTGAAAATGAAGAAACAATCTGTCTTGCAGAAGAGAGTAGATCAAAGTTGCATAAAGAAATTAAACCATACGATTACATGGATTTTAATAAAATTTATGAAACTTTTATACCTTAAAAATAAAAGTCTCATGAACAATTGTATTTCGCAAATGACTTGACAAATAATGTTTCAAAAACACATTTTGTAAAACAAACGAGTAACATGGTGAAACACTTAGAAAACAAGACTAACAATACTTCTAAAATTAAAAGTAAGAGTGATTTCAAAGTACTTCAAGGAAACATTAATAACATCAAACTTGTTGTCGAGGACAAATGGAAACAACGTCTTGATAATAGACGGCGTCAAGATATAATCAATGACATAAAAGTTTTGGTCAACGAACTACTAATTCCACTTGCTCAAAGAACTTTCACAAATGCTGCAAATTTTGAAAAAGCTCTTAAAGACGAAATGGGTGAAGATTTCAAATATGCCCAATCTCTTGAAAAGGAGGTTGATGATCTTAAGTCTCAACTCGAGAGAAAGTAGATTTGTCAAAATAAGATGATCTAGAATGTTTCTATGAAAATCATATGTGTGTAATTCTTCGTTCTTATGATATTGATCAATTTGTGGATGTTAACTAAGAAAGAAAAGTGAACAGTGCAAAAATCTTGAGACTGAGCTTTCCAAGAGACATAAACATAATCTAGACAAATATTTTGCAAAATTAAAAAGATATTGTGTTAACCTTGAACTTGCTTTGCAAAATGCAAAAGTGAGAATGTTTGTGAAAACTATTGGGAAAAACAAATTTTGACATTAGGGAAAAATGAAAAAGTTTAAAAAGAACAAAACAACTCCCTAATTGTTGAACTCTACCAAAAAAAAGTTTGAAATAAATGATTTTAGAGCTAAGTTAGAAAACAAGACCTTAGAAAACGCTCAAATGCGTGAAAGGATATGTGGATAGTAAGTTTTAAAAGCCATCAGTTGTTTGACAACCAAATGCTTTTAAATTTCAAAAATCATTAGTCATGGGTAAACCAACTCTATTTGCAGATTCTTGTTTTATCCTTTTGTCATTATCTAAAATAACACACATTCATTCTCACACCCGACCATAATCTCTCTCATAACAAATGTTTTAACATTTGGGTTGACTCGGTTGGTTTAATCGAGAACCAGCTCAAAGACCTTCCTATATTTGATTGGGTGTTTGCTTGTTTGAGAACCAGTTGTTTTTTGTTGACCCGGTTTAATAAATTTGGTCAAGCCATATTTTAAAAAAATCCAACAATTTTTTTTCATAAATCTTTCTAAGTTTAATTGATAAGTTGAAGTGGTGAGGACTAATTAATGTTAGTTTAGATCTTGTGAAATACTAAATTAGAGTTAAAACTAACTTAAAGCGTCAAGTAATATAGCCTTATTATGGTCGATTATAACATTGAACCATAAGTTGGTTGTTTTTGCAAATCTTTGATATAATTTTATAGATATAGAGCTTAAGATCCACGGTTTATCAGTAAAGACTCAATCAGTTTTATCATTTCAATTGAACGTAAGAATACATCAGATAAATTATGGGATCATACAACACTACATATTAAATTAAGGGGAAAATATATATACATATAATCGGTTTGACCCGGCGGTTTAACCAGTTGAACCGATGACCCAGTGAACCGGCTACTATACTGGATCGATAAAAAACAAGGTTTTAAAATATTGCTCTTAACCACATGCACTCTCTCTATGAACTCACCATCTTTACCACATCTAGCGAATGCATATAAAAGTCCAAGTATCACATTAGCCGAATATGGTAGGTTTGTTGGTTGTTTTTACTTTCGTGGTGTTAAAGTTTCATGAACACCAAAATGATACGAAATGGAGGGAAAAACTGTTATGCACTTGAGGGGCACATGCCAGAGGTTTAATCTCCTACACATGAGGTGCACGTGAAACTCTCATAACAAACTTTCCCGCCAACTTGTCTATAAATACCATTCAGGGCCCGTTTGGTTCAAGGATTCTTCAGGATTCTTAAGGAATTGGAATTAGATTCAAATTCCAAATCGTGTTTGGTTGAAATCCGGATGGAATTGGAGGTGTTGGAATCTTAAACATTCCTTATACTAAGGAATTAAACATTCCATCACTTTGCATAAGGAATGTTTAATTCCTTAGTATAAGGAATGTTTAAACTTTTACTTTTTTTAAACTTTTAATTTTTTTTAAAACTTTTATAACGTAAAGTTTTTTTAAAAAGCAAATCTTTTTTTAAAAAAGTATATTTTTACTTGGTAAATTTAATACTTTATAAAGTAAAAAAAATATTTTTAAAAAATTTTTTTATTTTTTTAAAAAAAAAATCTTTTTTAAAATAACGTAAGAAAAAAATTTAAAACAATTTTTTTAATAATGTATGAAACACATGACATATTTGGAATTTTTACATTCCAATTCCTTAAGATTCCCAATCCTTGATAAATTCCAATTCCTTGACAAAACATTCTACGAACCAAACGGGCCCTCAGTAGTTTCATTTGTACTTAGATTGATTGTGTAATTCTCTCTATTTTCTCTCAACCTAATCTTGTAACTGAATTCATTCATTACTTGATAAACATCAATGGAGTCATAAGGTTCAGATCTTGTTCTAGACATTTAGATCCCATCTTTGATTCTTAGTTCTTGTACCATTTCTATTATAGAAGTCTACAAGTTCATATCAATTGGTATCTAGAGCCACTTTTTTGGAAAACACCATTTTTTTGGTCAAATTTTGTTATTTTCTGGTCAAATTATGTTACTTTGGTCGGAATTTGCTATTTTATGGCGGTAGACAGCTATTGTTTGACATAACTATTTTCTTGTTATCTTCTGATCATACACATTCATTCTTGATTAGTTAAAAGAATTAGTTAACTATTTTAATAGTTAGATTGTGATCATAACTAATTCAATTATGTATAGGTAACTATGTGATCAACCTATTATGCTGGTTGATTCTTGAAGCACTTTTGTAGTGTGGCAAGAACCAGGTAGTTATTATAGCTTATAACAGTCACTCATTCTGTTATTTCACATCGAGATTAGATTGTTGATAAATAAGTGTTTCTATACTAGTCAACATGGTGATAGCAACAAGGAACACTAGTGGGGTGGTAATTCTGGTGAATTGGAGGGAAGTATGAGAGATCTTGTGATGAGTTTGCAAGAATCGGTTAACCAAATGAATCAGAGTGTGCAACTTCTTGGTGCTAAGATTGTAACTATGGAAACTGGACAAACGTATTTGAATAATGAACTTTTGAGGTTCAGGAACAGGGATGGGTCTAATAGGCAATACTCAAGGTTGACAAAATTAGAGTTTCCAAAGTTTTTAGGGGAAGATGTTAAGGGATGGTTGTATAGATGTCACTAATTTTTAAAGTTAACAATATGGATGATGAGGAGAAAGTGAGATTAGCCTCAATTCACTTGTATGATAAAGCATTGGCTTGGCATAGACAGTTTGAGAAGATTAATGGGGATGTGGTTACCTGGGAGGTATATGAAGCAGCCATATATAAGAGATTTGGACCTTGCTATGAAGATCCTATGGAAGAGATAAAGAATCTAAGGCAAAATGGTACAGTTCCTGAATATCAAGACCAGTTTAAGGCTTTGGTGAGTAGGGTGGAATTAACTAAATCTTAGACTATTAGTTGTTTTGTGGCTGGATTACAACAAGATATTGGTATGATGGTGAAAATGTTCAAGCCTAAGTCATTATATGATGCCTGTCAGCTAGAAAGAATGTAGGAAACTGTGAAAACTATTAACACAAAGAGGTACACTCTAATACTTCCTACTCCCAAACACTCTGTTAGTTCTGCTATTGTTAATAAAAGTAAAACTCTCGATGTTAAACCACCCATCACTTAGCTGGCTTTACCTTCTACACCCTTTAACAAGTCCACTAATGTTGGGAGTACATGACAAAGAAGGTTGTCCCAGAAAGAATATGAAGAAAAAAAATCCAAGAATTTGTGCTTTTACTGTGATCAAAAGTATATTCCAGGACATAAGTGTAGTGGCCAGATGTTTTCCTTGGAAGTTTTAGCAGAAAAAGAGATCTAGGATAGTATAGAAGAAGTGGAGGAATTAGTCAATGGGGAAATGGTGGAAGAACCCATAGTTTATCCCCGCATTTCTCTAAATGCTTTGACAAGAGTAAAGACTTTCCACACTATAAGAATTAAGGGGCATGTGGGAAAGCAAGATATTCATATCTAAGTGGATTCAGGGAGTACACATAACTTTGTGGATGTGCAATGTGCAAAAAAGTTAGGGTGTGAAATAAGAAGCATTTGTCCTTTACAAATAGAGGTGCCTGGTAGAAATCAAATGCTAAGTACAACTGTGTGTAAAAGCTTTAATTGGAATTTACAAGGTCAAGAGTTTCAAAGTGATGTGATGTTGTTACCTTTGGGAGGATGTGATATGGTATTGGGTTTCCAATGGCTAACTACACTGGGTGACACCAAGTGGAACTTCCATACCTTAAGAATAGAATTCACTTTTAAAGGGAAGAAGATCACTCTAAGAGGGACCCAACAGGCTACCTTACAATGGATGAACAGAAAGGACTATGGGAGGATTCTGACTAATTCTAAAGTACCATTAGCAGCAATGTCACTGTGTGTATCCTATCACCCTGATGAAGGTATCTGTGGAAAATACTCAAGTGCAACATTCTAATAAGGCAATGAGTTAGTTATTGGAAGAATTTCATGATGTATTTGCTATCCCAAACACTCTTCCACCACACATAGCAAATGATCATAGAATTGTTCTGCAAGAAGGAATTCCACTAGTTAATGTCAGGCCTTACAAACACCCTCCAACCTAAAAAAGATGCAATAGAATTGATGGTTAAGGAATTGTTAGGACTAGAGTAATTAGAAGTAGTCACACTCCTTTTTCCTCACCAATTGTGATGGTTAAGAAAAAAATGGAACATGAAGGATGTGTATTGATTACAGACAACTCAATAAGCATACAATCAAGGATAAATTCCCTATACCAGTCATTAAAGAATTAATTGATGAGTTAAGTGGAACTCAAGTGTTTACTAAATTGGAACTAAGATCAGGGTATCACCAAATAAGAATGGTTGATGAGGATGTGCACAAAACAACATTTAGGACTCATGAATGGCATTATGAGTTCCTTGTAATGCCATTTGGCCTTACCAATGCACCATCCATATTTCATGCCTGATTAAATAGTTAATAAATATTTTCCAAATTCATTTAATTCTTTATTCATTTATCCAAATCATTTATATTTTCATTGTCATTTCTTACCACATAAATTTTCCTTCTAACAAGAATTATTCTCAATTTATTTTTCCAACATCGAGTAAAAGATATTTTTTCCTTTTATCAACGTGTAATCCTTTTTACTTTTCAATCTAAAATTATATACTTAACCTTACATATAACAATCATTAAACTATTTTACTATAACTCACCACACACTTTATACTCAAACAAGTCTAAACTTTTAATTTAAATACTATACCACCTATTCTTTAATCTACAAAAAAAACAAGACCAACCTACCCCCACCCCCCCCCCCACCTCTCTCCATGTTGTAAATACTAATATATACTTTGCCTCGACCACCTCACACAAAATGTCCATCCGTGACTACAAGTACAATACCCTCACTCTCGCCTATATTCATTTCAGATCAGACACACCTAGTTGTCCAATCATATAATCACAATCTTACCTTAGTTCCACAATTTAACCATGTACACCAAACTACCTCCCATCTCACCCTATACACCACACTCAACACACACCTATACATAATCACAATCATCTATCATGTATACTAATATATTTCTCTTACCTCCCCACGTCCATGACCTACCACTATACTGTCAAATTAGACTCTCAACCAGACGTACCATCAAAATGAAGATAGTATAAGAGATATAGAATAAATATAGCAATATAATATATCATACTCCCAACTAAGATATCCTACTAACATAAGAACCCCCACAACCCGTCTCAACACCCCTCCCCCTAGACATTTAGCATATAGTATAATGACGAATGTATGAGTATCGAGAGAATGCACATAGATGTAGCGTAAGGTAGTCATACTTAGAGCTTTTTATGAAAGACAAGACGTTACAATAGGCTAGTTGGATCAGTTGGTCCAGATTTCTGAATTAATATATGTGATAGCGAGTCTGAGTCAATGTACCTATTATTCGTTGGAAGCACACATAAAAGGCTTTGCAACCGTTAGTCATCCCTTGAAAAACTTATTAAAGAAGAATGCTTTCAAATGGAATTATTCTGCTCAAGTGGCCTTTGAACAGTTAAAGCAAGCAATGATCCAAACACCAGTATTAGCTCTTCCTAATTTTAATGTTGAGTTTGTGGTGGAAACAGATGCTTCAGGAGTAGGATTGGGTGTAGTCTGCAACAAGGAGTCCACCCAATAGCCTACCTTAGTAAAACTTTGGCTCCTAAACACTAGTCCCGTTCTACTTATGAAAAAGAGTACATGGTAGTGGTGTTGGCATTCGAAAAATGGAGGGGTTACGTACTTGACAGACATTTCAAAATAAAAACAAACCACTTTCATTTGAAATATCTGTTGGATCAAAGGTTATTAACACCAATCTAAACTAAGTGGCTTCCAACACTATTAGGGTTTGACTATGAAATCATATATAAGAAAGGAGCTGATAATGTAACAGCTGATGCCCTCTCAAGATTGACTACCAGTGCAACTTAATCCTATTCTCTTGTCTTCCATTGAACCCGAATTGCTACAAGAGGTGAAAGCTAGTTAGGAGACAGACTTAGATGCTCAATTATTGATTCAACAATTGTAAGCACAGACTATGCCAAACAAGAAATTCATTTGGAGTAATGGTGAACTAAGGAGAAAGGGCAAGTTGGTAGTAGGAAATAATGCATCTTTGAGGTCAAAATTGGTTGCTATGTTTCAAAATGAACCTATACGGGGACATTCAGGGGTACATGTCAATTTAAAAAAACTAAGCTCTCTTTTTTATTGGAAGGGCATGTCTAAGGAAGTCAAAATGTTTGTGAGGCAATGTGATGTCTGTCAAAGGAACAAGCCTCATTTGGAAGCTTACCCAGGTTTGTTACAACCTTTACCTGTCCCTAATCATGTTTGGAAAGATATTTCTATGGATTTCATTGATGGTCTATGATGACATCAAATAATGTCACTTTTATAGCATCATTTATCCCACGTAATTATCACATTTTATATAATTATTGCAAAGAATTGTTACTTAATCATTCATATTTAAGAATTGCAGTAATTATTGAGTACTTGGTGAAGATTACCAAAAAGGCGCGCATTCTGGAGCTTAAACGAAGATATTTTAAATAATATTATTCTGACACCCAATACGCCGTATCCATCAAGAAGATACGGCGTATTTGTGCATGCACTTCACTAAAGACCACAAAGGAAACAAGATCAACACGCCGTATCTAGAGAAGACCAATATGCCATATTGGAAATATAGTATGTGAATATTCTGAAGATATCAAGCGTGGTCTCTACTCCAAAAAACCCTCGATAGGCCATATCAAACCCATTCGATACGTCGTATCACACCGACTCCAAACCCTATAAATAGAAAACTCAAAAATGAGTTTTAAGTGTGCTAAATCATATTCTCGATACCTAAACCTCAAAAGTCAATGTTCAGGAAGAAAAAGAGCAGAAGAGGTCTTGCAACGCGACCCAATCCATAGAAGACAACGTGTAATTTCTTATACTTTTGTAATCGTTTAGTTTTTGGTATCGTTCGTTAATTCGTTTAGTTTACCTTGGCCAAATAATTACTCTTGTATTAATTATGATGTTTAAAGGCTAATACCTTCGGGTATTAGCCATTATTATGAAGATCTGAATGTTTGGTTTTGTTTATATATCGATTGCTTAACTAATCGTTGAATGCTTATTTATGTTTATTAATTTATACTTGTTTATGTGCTTAAGTATGCGACCTATCTTTCAAGTGGGTCTAGTCCTACATATTTAATGTGTTGCAACTTCGGTGTTGTTTGGGCATAGGCTAAGAGTCTGGGATAGCTCTTCATATTGTAATTTATATATCTTGAATCATAGGATCACATATATTGACCTATATTTGCCTTTAGATTGCGAGCTTAGTTGGACCATTAGGTAACCTGGGATCAACGAGTACGTTCTTAATCAACTGGTAAAGACTCGGACAGTGGACTACCAGTATATAAAAAGCCGTTAAGCAGTAAGTGGGTAAAGTCTCTATGAGCTAGGGTTTAACAAGATCACTATTGCCTTAATCCCAAAGATAGATTATAATCAAGCTAATAAGGATACTTTATGCGGATGCGTTTAATTGTGACAGAATTATACGTGTCTAGGTCTTAGGAAGATGTAACGCCTAAGTCTTAAAAATGATATGCCTCTTCGAGATAAGTAATCATTGCACTGAATAAACAAACCAACTTCTGATCGGATTAATAATGTCTAATACAATTTTCTATTATAAGGCTTGACCGCCCTTTCATCTTCTGTTAATTTGCTTGTGAGTGTTTAAGTGTTTTGAATTGATTGTAGTCACCACCAAACCCGTGCCAGTCTCTCAGACTGAAAAACCCCATTTTACCTGTTAGAATTAGGATTAGAACTAACATAGGTTTAGCATAGGTCTGACTTGGATTAGAATTAACCTAGATTAGTTAACCAAGATATTAATAAAAGTTAAGTGTTTCTCGCTCTAATTGTTCGACACCCTACTTACCACGAAACTACCACCGATCGGGTACACTGCCTGTTAAAGTGTTGTTTTTGGTTAGTCGGCAAAATATAAATTTAAAACTTGAACTTTCATAAATAACACCACACAACGACACATCAAGTTTTTGGCGCCGTTGCCGGGGAGTGAATTAAAATCTTAATTTTTATTTGATATTTTGGTTTTTAACATTAGATTAGATCTAACCCTTATGATTAGCATAATTTAGAATAGTTTAATTGTGTGTTATTAATTGTTTGCATATTGTGTTTGTATACGACGTATTCAATTTGCTATTTGACAGTTTTCTTCTCTAGCTTATTTATTACAGGTCACAATGGACAACCCCAACATTACTATGGAGGAGTATACCAGGCTTGAGGAAGAAAAAGCTTGTAGGCGTGGTAAGGTGTATAACTAGGAAACTACTACGTATGGTAAGATCTGGGATAATGAAGACGTTTACGACCTCAGATCTGTTGAAACTGAATTCCCAGTTATAGTCTTTAACGACACGTTAACATCTGACGTAGCACTCTCGTGTGAGCCTACGGTAAGTTCTCTTAACAACAATGAAATCGACTTTAGAATATCGTTTGACGAATCTGACGATGAAGATTGCATGGTAATTTTTGACAAAAAATCATTTTCTTACAAAATAATTTATGTCAACGATTTAAAAACGGATTCGGAAAATGATAATGATAAAGTCAATATGCCTTTGCTTCCATTACCCGAGCTTGCGGTCAGTTATTTTGATGATTTAGACTACTTTAAAGATTTTGATAAAAAAATTCCGGCCATTGTTTACAATGATGCTCTAACGTCTAAATTAGATTTCTTAACTGAACCTACTAAAATTCCTCGACATATTGATGAATTTAATTTGAAAGATAAAACATCATTGTCCGAAAATGATTAAAAGGAACAAAACGTTTTATACTTAATGATCTATTTCCTTTTAACGTAATTTATCCCGATGATTCAAAATCGGATAAGGACAATGATGAGGATAAAATCGATATTAAACAGCCTTCGAGGGGTAGTGTAATAAATATCGATGATGGTGCCTACTATGCACAAAGGTCAAACAGGCTTTTGAAAACAAGTCATGATACATTAGGAAAAAATTTCAAAATTGAGATTTTTATCAAGGAATTAAATATCATGACTTGGAATTATATTCACGAAGGAAAGCCATTAATTTTCATTATTAAAAATCTTTATGTGCCGTTTGATTCCCTTCGACCCCAAGCGGTTTTATAAGGATGGTGTTTAAACGAGGAAGTGCGGAGGCCAAGGTACGTTTTCTTTACTTTGTTAAATTTAGGAAAAATTGGTCTCCAAGAATGGATACGACGTATTAGGTAAAAACCTATACGCCGTATCCACTGTTTTTAACTTGAGTTGACTAAGTCAACAATTTTGTTCAATACGCCGTATTGAACGAACCCTTATTTGACGTGTCACATTGGTCCTCAAAAGTAACCTGCTTTTTCTTATTTAAGGGGGTAGAAGCATGCTTTTTATCTTGTTTATTGAAGTCTTTCGGACAAGTGCCAATCACATATTCTAATAGCATCCTGAGAGTGTTTTTAAGTGTAAAGCATTTTGAAAGAAATCAAGGATGTAGCACATATCATGAAGATTTACCAAATCAAATTTTAAAGTCTAAATCTTTACGGTTTGAGAGTTAAAAATCAAACACAACAACTGAAAGTTTCGGGCTCAAGAATTATGTTAAAACCAATTTTTATCATCAAGTTACACCCCGTTGAACATGACTTAAATTCTAGACAACAAACAAACCCGAATTAAAACCCTAATTCCTTAACCATTCTTTTACCAAAACTCATCCTAGGGTTTCTAATCATGTATGATTTCATTAATAACACCAATAATATTTATCTAGGGTTTCAAAACATAATTTTAAGCCATAATAATCAGATTACACAATTTACAAATTAATAAGTTCATGAAAACATGTTTTCTCCTTTTTACCACTTTATGATTTTATGAAAAACTTGCATGAAATCATGGAACACAAAAGAATGAATTAGAGAATCATGGAATACCTATGGAGACCAAGATGAAGACAAGAATAAGAACAAACACCAAGAATCAAGGATCACACTAAGAACACCAAGGCTTGAAAAACTCCACCCGAATCACCAACTTCTTTTTGCAAATTCTAGATATGAACACACACTTTTGGAATAAGATTTTTGAGAGAAAAATGGTGGAGAGGATATGGAGGATCCGGTTATGAAGAGAAAAAGAGGGGAGGCAATATTTTTCCTTATTGTTTAGAAGATATTGTCTAAACCTTTACACTTCATTCCTAAAATAAGTGTTATACTTAAAAATTAAAAGAACCCCCTAGGGCCGGATTTAAAAAAAAGAAGTATATATATATATTTTAAAACTAAATATCTTATGTTATAACTTAATAATACACAATTAATTATAACCTACGGTTTTAATACTAAATACTTATTATTTAACTTAGGTTATATTTCAAATTGATAAAATAAAATGCAAACCAAATTTTTGGGTTTTACAACTCTTCCCCTCTAAAAAGAAAATCTCATCCTTGAAATCAAAAATGAAATCGAAATTGAAATAGGTAGATGAATTCAAGGGTTATTCAGATTACCAAGATGACACGATTGGTATGACAAACGATAGGGGCGCGATGAACAGTCAACCAATTCATACCAAGACTAATATCGAAGTCACTCATTTCTAGGGGAAGCAAATTAGCAAAACGAATCTTATCATCTAAATGAAGCGGACAGTTATGATATTCGTGGTCAGACTTTTCATAGGCGTAGATATCGATAAGGTATAATTATGTTACGTAGGGAAGATGCTAAGGTGTTTAGCAAATGAAACAGAAACCACAGAATGTGTTGCACCCGTATCAAATAAGACAAAACAGCACGACCATTTAAGAAGAGAGTTCCCGAAACGGTACATGAAGAGTTAGTTGCCTGATCCTTCATTGAAGAAAATACTCGCCCCTTAACAGCGAAGTCAATTTAAAGTTAAGATCAAAATACGAAAGGAAACGATCATATCAAAAGGAAGCCTATCAGAACATATAAACGCAAGCGGAATACTTTATTAATTTAAAATGTAACACTCCGCTCCGATAAAGAGACCATGAGTTACGTTATGGTGTCATATCAGAACATATAAACGCAAGCGGAATACTTTATTAATTTAAAATACCAAGTCATGAAACAAAATGACCTCCAAAAGTATTAAATTCCGACAAAGTCTAAATGAAAGAAATCTTTAAAAGGAAAGGTCTTAAAACACAAATCTCAAATCAAAAGGGTCCTTCTAAAGGTGGGTCCTCTAAAAGCTCCTACTCTCAACACTCAAATCCCAGCTTCCCGCTTAGTACCTGCCGCAGGAAAAGAAAATGCGGCTAAGCTAACGCTCAGTGAACAGATATAATAATGACAACGGTAATAAAATAAAAGAATGAACGAAACGGATTACGAGAATCTGCCAAACAAATGTTATACGAAATAATAAGCGATAATTAAGAATTAAGGATAACAACGGAGTGCCCACGAGCTCGAAACAAAAGTCTAAAGCATGCCACATGCTTAGACTACATATTCCAACATACATCATATCATATCATATCATATAAAATTGTACATGGGAGCTGCAGACTCCAAATGTACCCTACAAAATGTGAAATGAGGTGTATTGCACACACACAACCATTCACCTAAACTGAACGGAACAAAATACCTAGGATGCATCCATACGCTCCCTACAAAATAAAGTTATATCCATATACACAAGCACTATGGCGAGTGTACGAACATATATAATCAAATCACAATAAGTGCACAT
>BQNB010070845.1:0-32982 GCA_026074375.1 Tanacetum coccineum
CTAACAAGCTTAAAGAATACCGTATGTTATGGGATTTTCTAGGATATAAGTATATGCTACTTTGGAACCTGATTAAAGATTCCATGTCTACTTTGAAGTTCTATTGGAGCTGCAACGGCTTAGATTTTATTAACTGTGTTCCTCTGAATTATGGTATTTTAGCTTGTGATATAATCTATTGCATGGCTTTTGTTACTTATGAGTTTATGGTCTGCTGCAAATCGGGTGGACGGTTTTATTCAAAAATAAGCAGGGTCTTGACACTTTGAACCCTGCAACTCTTTCTTGTTCCTGGATCAACAAGAGATAAACAAAAGCAAAGGGGTCATATTAAATGGGGGAATGATTACTCAAGCTTCTTTCACGCGCTTTTAAAAGAACAGATTATGAAAGTCCATTATAAATGGGATCACATGTGAAACCCATTTTAAGGACCCACGTCGTTCAAGGCCTGAATATAAGTGCAATAGGTTTCGTTATGTAAATGAGGATGAGGAAGACGTGATAGGACCCATTACCATTATGTCAGAGATTAAGGATGCGGTTCAGGATGAAAAGCTCCAGGGTAAGATGGTATGGATTTCCACTTTATAAAACACCACAGGGACACGATAAAAATAGAAAATTTAAATTACATAAGGCAGTTTTGGTCATTTGGTAAGAGGGGTCAATGAACCTTGTTTGATTGTTCTTGTCCCAAACCTTTAGTAGTTGACGATCACAAAGGAGATTGTGTCCTATGCTAAGTTTTATTCAAAGGTCGGCATTTGATAGTGTAATAAACTGGGAATTTGTTATGAACATTATAGAAGACTTATGGCCTAGCTTTGAAACATGTTCTATTCTTAATAAGGAGTGCTTAGTTTCAGATAATTAAAATGATATATTATTCTTAAAAGGTAATCTATATAGTAAGTAATAAAAATAAGTGCAAAAGTAAAAAAGAAATGGAACCTGCTGCTACTGCTTGTGCTTTTATGGCTGCTCTTGTGGCTGCTAGCCATGTTGTTATGTATTCAGCTTATGCCTCAAGTTGTTCGGGAGTCTTCTATTAGGGAAAAGGTACGCAAATGAAAATAAATAGAATTAGTTGTTGTTGTTGTTAAAAAAAGAAATATATCAAGGGTGTTTGAATTGAACTTAAAACTATGTGTAGATTGGATAATTTATTAGATATATGGGCTAATGTGATATTTGGAGTCTCAATCAGACCTGCTAACAATACAGTATGGTATAGGAGTTGACTGCATAAATTCATTTTGTGTTTCTGTCAGTTTTATAGGCTAGGAGTGGGTGATCGGAGACGCTATATGGGATTTAACATGGAAAGAATTCTAAGTACGCTAATGGTTCTGAGTACACTGATGTTTCGAGGTGTGCTTTATATTTGTTTCAAGGTCTGCTACAATTATGGGTTTTCTAAGTTATAATTTACTGCAAGGACGTTTGGAATAATTTTAAAACTATGAGCAGATTAGTAAATATCAGCTATGAACAAACTATGGTATCATGTAGGATATCTTTGCTACGTGTCATGAGGATTTGGATATGCTTGCAATTTTTCACCGGGTTCGACATTAGTTGGGTTATGGGGTTAGCTTCTTCCTTTGATAGGACTGTTTGGGTCTTTGGATATCAGTTAATGGATCTTATTTCTACAGTTATAAGGGTGTTTGGATATCAGTTTATGTAGTATTAGGAATAAAAAGCTCAACATCGTTACAACTGCTCAGTGCTGCTGTGCTGAGTTACTACTTTCTTCAACAAATTAATACTGCCAGTTCGAGACTTACAACTGTTGATAGAGTTACAACTACTGGATAGATAAAGTCAAAGATTACTTAAAGATCAAGATCTTATACGTACTATTTTAATACTAACTCAAGCGAGTCAATAGCTAGTATAACAAAAACTTTCGATTGCTAATCAAGTATTTACACATGGAGACAATGTTGCTGCTAATATAGTAACAACACAGGCAAGTCGATTACTAGAACAAAACAACCTTAAATAAGTATATGAACATCTAGCTCTATGTGACTTACTTTCTCTTATGGGGATTTTAATCAAACACTTGGTGTTCAAAAAATATAATGGTTTATTGTAATAGATATTCCATCTATGCATAAAAGAAATTTGTACATATAATCAATGTAGAGTAATATATAAGATTGCAAAGAGCTAAGAAACATGTGCAACAAATAAATTGATACTTGGGACTTAACTTCTACAATAAAAAATCTTATCATCCCCAAAAGATATTGGTACTTCCTATGCAATTTCTAATATAATATATTTCATGATACTTAGAGATTAATCAATTACCTGTTTATTGGCGGTTCATGGCTAGACAAGGTGGACAATACATTAAGAAAGGATTTAAGGGGATGAGCGATGGACTATGATGGCTAAGCTATATACCAATTATATTAATACAAAACTTGGAGTGAATTATATTAGGGGGAAAAGAAAACCGCCACGTTTAGGAGGGATTGTAAAAATTTTACGGAATGTTAAAAGATTTTATGAAAAAAATGGCGCCATGAATCACAGAATTAGGGATTTTAGACGGATTGTTCAGACTTGTACTTCTTCTTTCTTCTTTGTAATGTTGTCTTTTTTTAATTACATTTGATTTCTTTAATGGGTCACATGTAGGCGTGTAAAAAAACCTGACTCGACCCAAACTCGATTAAGCCTATATGAGTCAGGTTACTCAGGTTTAATATTTTACTAAATATGGTCGGGTATCGGGTATGGAATTTTTAGCTAACTCGGATCGGGTCAATTTAAATAGGGTCGGCTTTAGGCAAAGAATTTTTAGCTTTGACCTGACACTAATTGACTCGAACCCGACCAACCCAACCCGACTAACACCCCTAGTTACATGTTACTATGATGTAACAAGAGACGAAATAAGAGTGTTATTTAAAATTTTAAATATTTGTGTAACATTAGTCTTAGTGTTAAACAATATTAAAAGTATGAATGATTACTCAAGTGACATGTTATCATCCTTATAAATTTTCTATGTTGTCATATGTGTATTCGCTTTTACTAGATAAATGTATATGTCATAATAAATTTAAACTATTAGTTTAGTTTAACCTTAAGTAAGTGCAACACGTATGAAACATGATGCCTTTCTATAAGAACTAATTCAAAACTTTTAATAAAGTGTTGCATTGCTTATTAAACATGTTGCCTTTATCTAATAACATTTGCAACACTTTGAAAAAGTGTTGCATTAGTTATTAGCATGCAACACTTCTCCTTAAAATGTTGCCTTATGACCGTTGTTATTTAAATACAACCAATTTTTAAAGTGTTGCATTAGGCTTGTTTTCTTGTAGTGAGAGAACCCGGTGGTATGTAGTGCAGGACTTGGTAAATCTGAGGTCGTCCCAAGAGCTAAGTGTAATAGTTCTAATTTGAAATGTGTCACGGTTTTTAAAAATAGTTTTAAGTTGATTTGAAATCTTAACAGAAAAGTAAGTCTAGAAGTAAATTGATTTGAAAGCAATAGGGAGAAAAGCGTGCTAACCTAGTTATTTCATTACTAATGCTATGATGTCTATTTCTTGTGCAATGTCTAAGCATTGTTTTATTACTGGTTCTAATATCAACAGACCCGAATTGGCATTTGAGGTCTATCCTATACTTACTCTACGATCCTATTCACTAGATCAGATGGCGTAATGGCATCCAAGTTTGCAGTGATAAATCCGCAACTATCCCAAAAACCCATCTGTAATCTAGATAGATTATTAACCCCCTCTGAAAGAGTTCTTGCGCTTTTTAAGTGTTTAATGTGATAGATGCGGTAATTTGGTAAAATCCTACACTAGGTATAGATCCAACCTAAATAGGGCACTAACTAGAATTGTTGCTTTAAAGCAACACTCGTAAAGTGTTGTATTAGGCCTAAAAAATGTTGCATAATGCCTAGTGCAACACTTTTTCAAGTGCTGCCTTAGGCTCTTTCCTTAGGTCTAAAGCAACACTTTTGCCATAATGTGCAACACTTTTGTCAACGTATCGCTATGTTTTTCAATGCAACAACTTTTATATTGCAAATCAACTTTTGTACTTATAGGCAACACTTCTTATTTATACAACACATGTACCTTTTGTGATAACACTTTTACGGCATCAATGCAACACTTTCCATATCTAATAAAACATTCATTGTTTCATCATTTTAGTAATTCTGGTGCAACACTTTTTCAACTAGAGGCAACACTTACTTTAGCTTTTTTGTGCCACATATTTGCTGTAGAAATTTCAATGCTAAAATACATGCATTGGTTTTTTAATTAAATATGGACACATAATTTGTTTCCATCATAGCAATGATATAATATCATCAATAATATCATATCCATGTACAAATATTTCAAATGTCAAACTACCATAAAGTTCACAACTTAAACAAAAATATATGCCAGCTAAACTAATAGATAGTACTAAGATCTTCTTCGACATGTATTCTCAAAAGACTGCCATTTGATAGTTGCAAATCTTGATTTCCTCCACATGTTATTATAAAGCAACAAGGGATAAATTACATAATCCAAAGAATCAAATTTGTTTTTTTACATTAATGTGACAAATGGGTGTTATCAACACTATACTTAAAGCAAACTCAAAGTCTGACAACTAAAGTCATGATATCAATCCTTTAAAAGACCTAATAGCAATCCTATAAATAAAGAAACATGTGATGCAAGTATATAACATACCTTTTACAAATAGTGATAATCACTTATGTTAGAATCATGCAAGCTACTTCAGGAGGTAGTTTTTCTAAGATCTTTTGCACCGTGTCTTCAACTAAATTGGCACGCTCATTGATAAATTCATTTCTTATCAGTTCTACTGCCAAACTTGTCAAAGACTTGGCTATATTTTTTACTCCTAACTCTCATAATCTTTTTTAGTTCTCCTAGACCCTCAACATTTTACTCCTCTCATAATCAGTCCTAATTTCTTAGGCACCTTGATTATGCATTCATTTTTTCCTATCGGTGACGATTTAAAAATCTAGCACCAACAATAAACATTATGTTAATATCAGTCATATCATTTTTCAAGTATCTACATAGCTATTAAAAGATAACACTTATAGGATTTTCTTGGATGTTTAGTGGGTTGTGGGCTGTTATTCATCAGATGGCTAAAAAGTTTAAGAAAACTGTATTTTATGAGATTTTCTAAGATATAAGTTTATGCTACTTTGGAACCTCATTAAAGATTCCATGTCTACTTTAAAGTTCTGTTAGAGCTACAACGGCTTGGATTTTATTAACTGTGTTCCTCTAAATTATGGGATTTTAGCTTGTGATCTGATCTATTGCATGGCTTTTGTTACTTATGAGTTTATGGTCTGCTGCAAATAGGGTGGACGGTTTTATTCTATAATAAGCAGGGTCTTAACACTTTGAACCCTGCAACTCTTTCTTATTCCTGGATCAACAAGAAATAAACAAAAGCAAAGGGGTCATATTAAATGGGGGGATGATAACTCGGGCTTCTTCCACATGCTTTTGAAAGAACATATAACGAAAGTCCATTATAAATGGGATCACATGTGAAACACGTTTTAAGGACCCACGTTGTTCAAGGCCTGAATATAAGTGCAACAGGTTTTGTTCTGTAAATAAGGATAAGGAAGATGTGATGGGACCCATTACTATTATGTCAAAGATTAAGGATGCAGTTCGGGATGAAAAGCTCTAAGGTAGGATGGTATGGATTTCTACTTTATGAAACACCACAGGGACACGATAAAAATAGAAAATTTAAATTTCATAAGGTAGTTTTGGTCGTTTGGCAAGACAGGTCAATGAACCTTGTTTGATTGTTCTTGTCCCAAACCTTTAGTAGTTGACGATCACAAAGGAGATTGTGTCCTATGCTAAGTTTTATTCAAAGGCCGGCATTTCATAGTGTAATAAACTGCGAATTTGTTATGAACATTATAGAAGACTCATGGCCTAGCTTTGAAACATGTTCTATTCTCAACAAGGAGTGCTTAGTTTTAGATAATTAAAATGATATATTATTCTTAAAAGGTAATCTATATGGTAAGTAATAAAAATAGGTGCAAAAGTAAAAAAGAAATGGAACCTGCTGCTGATGCTTGTGCTTCTATGGCTGCTCTTGTGGCTGCTAGCCTTGTTGTTATGTATTCAGCTTGTGCCTCAAGTTGTTCAGGAGTCTTTTATAAGAGAAAACCTACGCAAATGAAAATAAATAGAATTAGTTGTTGTTGTTGTTTAAAAAGGAAATATATCAAGGGTGTTTAGAATGAACTTAAAACTATGCGTAGATTGGATAATTTATCAGATATGTGGGCTGACGTGATATTTGGAGTCTCAATCAGACCTGCTAACAATAAAATATGGTACAGGAGTTGTCTGCACAAATTCACTTTGTGTTTGTGGCAGTTTTGTAGGCTAGGAGTGGGTGATCGGAGATGCTGTATGGGATTTAACATGGAAAGAATTCTAAGTACGCTAATGGTTCTGAGTACAGTGATGTTTCAAGGTGTACAGATATTTGTTTCAAGGTCTGCTGCAATTATGGGTTTTATAAGTTATAATCAGCTGCAAGGACGTTTGGAATAATTTTAAAAAGTGTGAGCAGATTAGTAAATATCAGCTATGAACAAACTATGGTATCATGTAGGATATCATTGCTACGTGTCATGATGATGTGGATATGCTTGCAATTTTACACCGGGTTCGACATTAGTTGGGTTATGGGGTTAGCTTCTTCCTTTGATAGGACTCTTTGGGTCTTGGGTGTTTGGATATCAGTTAATGGATCTTATTTCTATAGTTATAAGGGTGTTTGGATATCAGTTTATGTAGTATTAGGAATAAAAAGCTCAACATCGTTACAACTGCTCAGTGCTGCTGTGCTGAGTTACTACTTTCTTCAACAAATTAATACTGCCAGTTCGAGACTTACAACTGTTGATAGAGTTACAACTACTGGATAGATAAAGTCAAAGATTACTTAAAGATCAAGATCTTATACGTGTTTATAGGATAAGAATGAATATATATATATATATAGAAAAGATCTTTAAGGATAATCTATTTTTGTAGAATATTGTAAGCCCATTAGGACTCCTTGGTGTATAAAAGGAGGTCATAGGGTATAGAATTAGATATCTCTCTCATCTAAAATATACGTCAAACACATAGAGTTGTCATAGCTTCAAGGTTGTAAACCCTAACACTGTCAAAGAGTGTTCGTATTAATATATTAAAGCTTATTGTTTTGATTGTATTCACTGTTTATCAATCATACTTTATTGTTATACTTCTTAGTGGTATAAACTAGATTTTGCATAGTTTATATCATTCACTCAAAGTTTCATTCTTAGTACCTTTGGATTTATCCAAGGATACTAAACCTTACATCAAGCTAAGGAGTTAAAGATTTATGATTGGGACCAACAAGTGGTATTAGAGCTTGTTGTGAAGCTTTAAATAAGAAGACACTGATAAGATGGAGACAAATTCTACAACTCTGACTGCAAAACTTCCTATTCTCAACCTAAGGGATTTTGACCTCTGGTTAATGAGGATAGAACAATACTTTCTTATGACTGATTACTCCCTTTGGGAAGTAATTCAGAATGGGAACAAAGTGCTGACGAAAATGGTTGCAGATGTTGAACAACCATATGAACCTACTTCTGTAGAAGAAAAGCAGGACAAGAAGAATGAGATGAAAGCTAGAGGAACTTTGTTGATGGCACTTCCAAATAAGGATCAAATAAAGTTTCATCAATATAAAGATGCAAAGTTGCTCATGGAAGCCATTAAGAAGAGGTATCAAGGCAATAAGGAATCCAAGAAAGTTCAAAGGACTCTACTCAATCAGCAATATGAAAATTTTATAGCATTAAGCATAGAAACAATTGATCAAACCTTTGATAGGTTGCAAAATCTTATTGGTCAATTAGAAACTCAAGGTGAAGTTATTGAGCAAGAAGATATGAATTTAAAACTGTTGAGGAGCCTTCTAACTAAATGGAAAACTCATGCCTTAATCTGGAGGAATAAAGAAGAGATAGAAACTATTAGTTTGGATGACTTGTACAACAATTTAAAGATTTATGAACCTAAAATTACAGGATCATCAAGCATAAGTCAAAATCCACAAAATGTGGCTTTTGTGTCTTCCAACAGCACTAACAGCACCAACAGTATAAAGGAAGCAGATAACACTGCTTATGGAATTAATACTGCTCATACTCAAGTTAATGTTGTTAACACTACAAATGTAGATAACCTTAGTGATGCTGTAATCTGTGCTTTCCTTACAAGTCACCCCAACTCTCCTCACTTGCTAGACAGGATCTAGAACAAATTGATCATGATGACCTAGAGGAAATGGATTTATAATGGGAGATGGCCATGCTGACAATCAGAGATAGAAGGTTTATCAAAAGAACATGAAGGAAATTGGACATGAATGGTCAAAGAATTAGATTTGACAGGTCAAAGATAGAGTGCTATAATTGTCATAAAAATGGTCATTTTGCAAGAGAATGTAGGGCTCCTAGGAATCAGGAAAATAAAGGAAGAGAATTTGAAAGAAGAACTATGACAGTGGAAACTCCCACTAAAAATGCATTGATTGCTCAAGATGGATTAAGAGGATATGATTGGAGCCATGAAGCTAATGAGTTAAAGATCTATGATTGGAACCAACAAGTGGTATCAGAGCATTGATGGCATTTACATCTTCAAGAATCCTACCAACTTTGAAGATCTGTAAAGAAGAGAATCCTACCAAATTGTAAAGAAGAGAATCATACCAACTTTGCATTGATGGCATTTACATCTTCAGGAAGTTCTTCTAATTCAGATTCTGAGGTAGATTCTTGTTTTAAAACTTATGTAAAAGCTTATACTACTCTAAAAGAACAATATGACAGTTTGAATTCAGATTACAAAATGTCTCAATTTAATTTATTATCATATAAAGCAGGCTTAGAGTCAGCAAAAGCTAGACTTGTTTAATACAAGAAGAATGAGGTTTTGCTTGAAGAAAAAATTAATGTGTTAAACTTAGATGTTAAACTAAGAGATAATGCCTTAGAAGAATACAAAAAGAAATTAAAATAGGCAGAAAAAGAAAGAGATGAGTCAAACCTAACAGTTGAAAAGTATCTAAACTCATCCAAATCTTTGAACATTATATTGGAAAGTCAAGTAACTGATAAGTTTAAAATAGGGATAGGATTTAATACAGCTTCCCCTTTAGAAGGAAATTCTGTTAATTCATCTAAAATGTTAGAAAAACAGGAAAATAAAATGTCAAAGTTAGATAAGGGATATCATGATGTTCCCCCACCAATTACAAGGAATTTCATGCCACCCAAACCTGATCTAATGTTTTTGGATGAAATAGTTGAAAGTGAGTCCTTGGATGTTACTACTATTGTTACACCTTAAAAGACTGTAAAGATGAGCAATTCTAGTCCTCCAGTCAGTGAGGAATTTAATTCTGATGAAGAAAATGAGGTAGAACTAATAACTAATGTTAAGGATAAAACTGTTAGACCTAGCACAAAAGAGATAAAATTTGTTAAGGAAACAGTAGAGAGAGTAGAAACACCTAAACAAAACAAACACTATCCTAGAGGGAATCAAAGAAATTGGAACAATCAAATGTCCTAAAGACTAATAAGTAACTTTAGAATGATGACTAAAGCTTGTTATACATGTGGTAGTTTTGAACATCTTCATTATGTATGTGATCAAAAAGTTGTCAAACCAGTGTGGAAAAATACAAGAAGGGTGAACCACAAGAACTTTGCTAATAAAATAAGTCACTCTCATCCCAAAAGAAAATTTGTTCCACAAGCAGTATAAACTAGGGCAGGCAAACTTAATAGTGCTAGTGCAACATTTAATGCTGTTAGACCACTTAATACTACTGACACAAAATCAACTATAAATCATACCAGCTCAAATTTAAATGCTTTCAAAAGGAGATATTCAAATGTCACAAGGTATTTTAACAAAAATTCAGCATACAAAGATAATGTTTTATCTAAAAAGGTTAATGCTGTCAGGGATAAAGATACTACTGCTAGGCAAAGAGCAGTAGTAAATGAAGGAAGAGGGAGTAATGCTGATAAGGCATCAACATGCTGGGGTTGGAAAGCCAAAAATAGTAGTTCATCAAATACATTCAAGAAATACACTTACATTGATGCACGAGGCAGATCCAAGTCTATAATGGCTTGGATCCCCAAAAGAGTCTAATTCTCTTATTTTAATGTACAGGGCAACCCACAATAGATGAAGTACAAGTAAAAATGAATTATTGACAGTGGTTTCTCTAGGCACATGATAGGAAACAAGTGCTATCTTACTGAGTATGAAGGTTATAAAGGTGGATTTGTTTCCTTTGGAGATGGTAAAGGTAAAATTACAGGAAAAGGTAAAATCAAAACATGAACATTGGATTTTGATGATGTGTACTTTTATAAGGAGCTTAAGTATAACCTGTTTAGCGTGTCACAAATGTGTGACAAAAGGAACAATGTTCTTTTTACAGACACTGAATGTATAATCTTATCTTCTAACTTTAAGCTACTTGATAAAAGTCAAGTGTAACACCCCCATTTTTACAATATAGTAGCAGAAGCTAATCTAGGGTATTACTTCATGGATACAACAATCATAATCATAGAAAACGACTTAAAAGAGACGTTTTTGGAAAATTTAGTTATCATTCATTATAATCAGAGTTTTTACAAAATGTAGGTTCCAAAATCTAAAAACATAAAGTGTGAATGATAACAGTTTAGCCATCTTCAAGTCCAAGCCACTCCATGCCATAAGTTGCTCAATTACCTAAGATAAAACATGCTAAAAAGTCAACACAAAGGTTGAGTGAAATCCATAGGTTTAAATAATATAATTTGAATGCAAATGTGATATTCGGGTTACGTTGATATACACCCGGTATTGAAAACATATTTATTTATTGCCATTATCTCATGAATCCGAAGCCTTAGGGTATGGTGATACGTTATAGCCCCTACGGGTACCTTTGCCAAAATACCCGCATGATTTCTAATAATGTGAAATTGGTTACTCGTAACTGGGTACACCAACGGGGAGTCTAGCCCAAATAGATCTATTCACATCATTCACGCTCACTCCGTAGAGTAATTAATGGTTCGTGATTATGGGGACTTAAAGGCAAAGCAGTTACTTAGGCAATAATAAATTGGAATAGCATATAGAAATAATTACATTCATGTTTATAGCATGTATCTCCCTTGTGGATTTAAAAAAAGATTGAAAAGCGAGGCTATGAACTTACCTGGTAGGTAGTTGTAATAAATATTCTAAAATGAAAGCTGACGACCTTATCACAATCTTAACGGGGAAGGTTGATATAGCAAAATGATAGAAAACAACCACGTCACGCAACCTGAGTAAATATGTCAAGTCTTAGTTAGAATGTATTTTAGAACTTTGGTTTTAAGAGTTATGAGTTTGATTAGAGAGTTTGAAATTATTGTATCACCGTTTGGGCCATCATAATTCAGAAGTCATTCAGTAAACGTTTGAGGAGCTAGGGCACTTTAAATCGTAAACCCAACAACTCAGTCAGAACGTAATACCAAGATGAAACCTCTTAATATGAAGCTCCCTAGTATTGTAATATGATATAGCTTTGGGATGATCGGTTTTAAGCGTTTTGATCAATATTTGGAAATGATAAGCACGAAAAGCTTTAATTAAAGTTATATCTTGTAATCTTTTGAATGCATTTTTATACTTTTTCAAAATGTTACATTTTAGACCCTTAAGAATGAAAAATTGCAGAATTTACCCTCGGAGTTTGCACTTTTACAAGTTTGGTCCTTTAAGTTTAAAAGAGTTACAAAGTAAACCTTGCACTTTGGAAAGTGACATAATATACCCCTATAGTTATAACTTTGATAAAATGACATTTTCAGTCCCTTTTAGTTATAAGTTTCAGAAAGTTACGATATATATCCATTGCATGGAATACTTTTGCAAAACAAGTCCAAAATGCCATGCAAGCTTATTTTAAGTTTATAAATGATATTTGAAGGTTATAGCTTATTCATATAAGTTAAACTATGAAGATTTAATGTAACGAAAGTTTAAAATAATGATTCGTTAAGCTATGACTCATAACGGGTCATTTTAGGGGTTTATAATGAAAACACGTAGGTTTTTAATCCAAATTCTTTCAAGACTTGATAAAGTAGTTATAATAACATTATTTAAGCATGTTAGGATAGATTATAAGAACATTTAACCATTATAACATTTAGTTTTAAGAAAAACATAAAATTAGGGTTTCGGGTGTACGGTTTTGGATCAAAATGGAAATTGAGCATGAATTGAGTTATGAAATTTTAACAAGAGTATATTTAGGATCATATGAACATTATAAGAGTGTAGGAGCAGAATTGGAACATCCAGAACCTGGGTTTGAGCTTATAGCTTGAAAATGGGTTGAAATTGGGACTTTTAGCTTCGTACGCCTAGCATAACGACTCCCGGGCTTCTTTTCTTGGTTTCTTTTGCTTAACTTCTGTTCTTGAGAATTATTCGGATCTCTTAGAATTCATATTAAGCAAAGGATTGCTGCTATGATGGGTTATAGAGGAGGAAGTGGGGGATGCTTTGAAATGAAGAGTTATGCTTCCTATTTATAGGCGAATGAACCTTGGAGGCTAAGGTTGCTTAAGGATTATGGTTAGGACAGGTGGGGGGTGACTATGAGATGCTATGGACTGAGTTGGAAGCTATGGAAGTGGTGGCAAGATTATAAAAGTGGTGATGTGGAGGTGTTTGTAGCCGCGACTGATTTAGCTACCAAGGGGGGTCATGTGGCTTCATTTGAGGCCATATAAATGTTATAGAAGGTGCATAATCTGATTATAAGGGTTAAGGTGCTTGTCATGGAGGTGCTTGCAAATGGGTGGAGTTTAAAATGGGTTAAATTAAGCCAAGACTAGCCGCGGGTCTATTTTGGATAACTAGGGCTCGAATTCGAATTATTGGCTTATATTTTGAGTGCATTGATCAAGGAGTGATTAAAACATGATCTCATGGTTTGTATTAAGGCTAATCATTTGAAATTAGCAAGTGGTTTGGGTTAAAATGGGTTGAAAATGAATGAAATATGTTGCGGGTTCAATTAGGGCATATTAGGGTTTCTTTAGGGTTTTTGAGCTTATAATTCGTGTACATTGCCAAATAAGAATAGATCATGGATTGTAAAATAATATTATGAGTTTACAATGACACTTGATTGATTGTTCAAGATTAAAAATGGTTAAAAATGAGTAAACGAGTTGAATGATCTATTTAGGTACGTTTAGGGTTTCTCGGATTCAATTTTTGTATAAATGATATGAGATGATGAAATAATGATGAAATTGGATTGAAATAGTTGTAAAATAAGTTATTACAACTTATTTGAGTGTTGGTTGAGGTTTAAAATGGATAAAAATGAAGAAACGGGTCATAGTGTAGTATTTAACTCGGGTTAGGGTTTATGACTTGGATTTCTTGTAATTTCATGGAATTAGGGTTTAGAGGTATACGATAATGGTTTAAAGCCCATTTTGATATAACATTATGAATGGTACATTATAGGAATAATGTATTTTGTAATAAGGATATGATGATATTGACTTGACTTGTTATGATGTTTGCTTGATATATATGAAAATAGTATTGCCATAGATAGGTTGCGTGAGCTCGTCTACTTTAGTTATGCAAGTTATTTTGTATATTGAGATATTGACAATGCAAGCAATGTAATAAAGCAAAAAATAATTCCCTGTATAATTGTGATAATAGTAAAATAGGTTTTGCATTTGATGAAAATTCTTGGGTTGTTATATCAAGTCTTGCTGAGAGTTCCAAGAAAGGATAACATTTAAAGAGTATTATTCCTTCTAGAGGTTTAACTTGCCTAACTGCAAAAGCCACAATTGATGAATCCAATTTATGGCACAGGAGGCTTGGTCACATTAATTTCAAAAATATAAATAAACTGGTTAAGGGAAACCTTGTAAGAGGTTTACCTTCAAAGATTTTTGAAAACAATCATACTTGTATTGCCTGTCAAAAAGGAAAGCAACACAAAGCCTCCTGTAAGGCCAAACTGGTGAACTCAATCAGCAAACCCTTACATGTGCTTTATATGGTTCTTTTTGGACCTACAAATGTTAAGAGTTTAATGAAAAAGTCCTATTGCTTAGTTGTCAGTGATGACTATAGTTGATTTTCTTGGGTATTCTTTTTGACCACTAAGGATGAAACTAGTGGGATCTTACAGACTTTTATAACAGGAATAGAAAATCAACTAGATCATAAAGTAAAAGTAATCAGAAGTGACAATGGAACTGAGTTCAAGAATAGTGTAATGAATCAGTTCTGTGAATCAAAGGGGATTAAAAGGGAATTCAATGTTGCAAGGACTCCTCAGCAGAATGGTGTTGCTGAGAGGAAGAATAGGACACTAATAGAGGCTGCAAGACCTATGTTAGTTGACTTTAAGATGCCAACTACCTTTTGGGCAGAAGCATTTAATACTGTTTGCTATGTACTAAATAGGGTCTTAGTCACTAAGCCTTAAAACAAGACACCTTATGAACTTATTCATGGAAGACCTCCATTGATAGACTTTATGAAACCTTTTGGGTGTCCTATTACCATCTTAAATACTAGGGATTATCTAGGCAAGTTTGAAGGAAAAGCTGATGAGGGATTTTTTGTAGGATACTCTGTGGTTAGTAAGGCAATAAGGGTTTTTAATAAAAGGATCAGGATCATTGAAGAGACCTTAAACATTAGTTTTCTTGAAAATATACCTAATGTGAAAGGAAATGGACCAGACTGGATTTTTGATGTTGATTCTTTGTCCATATCTATGAATTATGTGCCTGTTATGGTAGAAAATCAAACTAATGCTATTGTAAGAGTCAAACATAACATTATTGCATGTCAAGTTGAAAAGAAGAAAGAAGTTGAACAAGAGTATATCTTAATACCTTTCTGCACAACTGATCCATTTATATCTAAAGGTCCTAAGGAAAGTGAAGTAGATGCTGGTGAAGAGCATACTAAAGAAGGTACAAGTGAAGCTTCAGATGATTGTGGGCAAGATAATCAAGTCACAAGAAATGATTTTGAAAGTGAGTTTGAAAGGTTACTTCAACAGGAAAAGCAAGATGGATCAACTGTTAATACTGCTAATTCACATGTTAATGATATTGATCAAGAAGTTACTGCTGTTGATGAAAATATAGTCATTGGATGTTCTCATGATCCTAATATACCTGAATTGGAAGATACTGGTATATTTGATGGTGCTTATGATGATGAAGTCTTTGCTGCAGAAAGGGGATATGAATAACTTGGAAGACTCTATGCATGAAAGTCCCATTGCAACAACAAAAGTTCATAAAGATCATCCTGTTGAACAGATAATTGGAGAGCTACATTCTGCACCTCAAACTAGAAGAATGACTAGGATCAATAAAGAACATGGTTTGAGTTCCTTAGTCTATAAGCTTAGGAGAACAAATCACAAAGACTTTCAAAATTGTTTGTTTGCCTGTTTCTTATCTCAAATGGAACCCAAGAAACCTATCCAAGCTCTAAAAGATCCAAGTTAGGTAGAAGCAATGCATGATGAACTTCTACAGTTTAAACTACTAAAACTATTGACCTTGGTAGATTTGCCTAAAGGAAAGTAGGCAATTGGCTCAAAATGGGGTTTTAGAAATAAGAAGGATGAAAGAGGGATTGTGGTCAAGAACAAAGCCAGACTGGTTGCTCAAGGGTATACACAAGTGGAAGGTATTGATTATGATGAAGTTTTTGTACCAGTAGCAAGGATTAATGCTATAAGATTATTTCTGGTTCATACTTCCTACAAAGATTTTGTAGTTCATCAAATGGATGTCAAGAGTGCTTTTCTATATTGAAAGATAGAAGAAGAGGTTTATGTCTATCAACCTCCTGGTTTTGAAGATCCAGACTTTCCAGACAAAGTCTACAAAGTAGAAAAGGCACTCTATGGACTACATCAGGCCCCAAGAGCATGGTAGGAGACATTGTCAACTTAATTACTAGACAATGGTTTTCATAGGGGACAAATTGATAAAACATTGCTTATCTAAAGACATAAAGATGATATCCTGTTAGTACAAGTTTATGTTGATGATATCATCTTTGGGTTAACCAAGAAAGAATTGAGTATATAGTTTGAAAAGTTGATGCATGATAAGTTCCAAATGAGCTCTATGGGAGAACTTTCTTTCTTTTTGGGACTTCAAGTTCAACAAAAGAGTACTGGCATTTTTATGAGCCAAGATAAATATGTGGCTAAGATTTTAAAGAAGTTTGAGTTTGCCACAGTGAAGACAGCAAGAACTCCAATGGATCCCAACAATGCACTAATCAAGGATGAAGAGGGTGAAGATGTAGATGTTCATGTATATAGATCAATGATTGGATCATTGATGTACCTTACAACTTTTAGACCTGACATAATATTTGTTTTTTGTGCTTGTGCACAATTTAAAGTTACTCCTAAGACTTCACATCTTTATGTTGTGAAGAGAATTTTTAGATACTTAAAAGGTCAACCTAAATTAGGCCTTTGGTATCCTAAAGATTCACCATTTGACATGGAAGCATTTTCTGACAGTAATTATGCTAGAGCTAGTCTTGACAGGAAATCCTCAATAGAGGGTTGTCAATTTCTTGGCAAGAGGTTAATTTCATGTCAATGTAAAAAGCAAACAATAGTTGCAAATTCCACTACTAAAGCAGAATATGTTGCTGCTGCAAATTATTATGGATAGGTGTTATGGATACAAAATCAAATGCTTGACTATGGATTCAACTTCATGAACACCAAGATTTACATTGACAATGAGAGTACCATATGTATTGTGAAAAATCTAGTGTTTTACTCTAAAACCAAGCACATAGAGATAATACATCATTTCATCAAGGATTCATATGAGAAGAAGTTAATTTAGGTGATCAACTTTTTGAATGCTAGCATTGGTTTACTTAATCTCTAAAGAGGAATGTCTTAGATTGATGACAGCAATGGTGTGTATGAAATTGAGGTTAATGCTAGTTCTTCAAGAGTTAGTGCTGTTGGTATGATTTAATGCTGCTGGACAAAGAATAGTGCTGCCAGGTTTAACTTTATGCTGCTATCATTGGAATTAAAACTGGTAAATGCTACTAAGTTCTTAATGCTTGTATTGACAATTTTTAAATTATATTCATAGATTGTACATAGATATAGATCCTTATGAATTCTCATGTGTCTATCTAGCCTTTTCTAGTGTGCATGTGATGAATAGAGGCATGTTGTTGTACAATTTTTGAAGACATAGTTAAAACTGTTAAGGTATATATTAATAGTAAGAGAATCATCCCTGAAGTATTGCTTAAGGGGAGGCAAATGGTGCTTAAAAGAATAAAAGAGATGGAATTGGTTCATAATGCAAAAGTATCAAAACAAAAGGTCAGGACACTAAGGTACCTCAGTCTGGTGGTCCCCCTATAAAGGTTGGTGATTAGGCTGTCCATAAGGAGTAGGGTGACAGAATGGAAAGGGCTACCACTACTGCTTCTAGCTTTGAGGCAGAGCAGGAAAGTGGTAACATAACTTAAGACCTAATCCATGGTAACACTTAATGAGTTAACTCCTTAAGGAATTAGTTCAGGTAGTGGTCCCAGGTGCCAAGAAACCATATGGGGATGCAGAGGCTCAAACTTGGTCTGAGGATACATCTAAAAGTCCCATGATCCACCTCTCTTAAGAGTTTACACACTTGTAAGTAAGGAGGACAGTATGAAACTAAAGGATTTGATGGAATTTTGTACCAAGATGTGAGATATTGTAAGGAAAAGAAAAGAGAGAATCAGTAAGCTTAAAAACATAAAGAGAACTATGAGTGAGTTGGTGAGGAAAAGAAAAGAGAGATATTGTGAGCTTAAAAATAGAAAGAGAGCTGTGAGTGAGTTGGTGAGGAAAAGAAAAGAGAGATATTGTGAGATTAAAAACAAAAAGAGAGCTAGTGAGATTCAAAGTTGATGATAGATATGCTTTTTAGAATAACACTGGAGTTTATGCTATCAACAACTTACTGCTACTATTACCAGCTCTTAATTTTTAATTCATGGGTTGTGCATAAATATGGTCCTCATGAATTCTTACAAGTCTATCTAGTCGTTACTAGTGTGTTTGTGTTGAATAAAGGCATATTGTTGCATAATTATTGAAGAGAAAATTAGTGCTGTTAGATGTTTCTTAATGCTGTTGGGTGTGGAATTAAAGTTAATACTGATGATTGGAGTTACTGCTGCTAGGCTTCACTTACTACTGCTAGTTCAAGTTTATGCTGCTGAGGGTGTTTTCCATAAATATAAATGATTTCTTCAATTAAGAATTCAGTTCATTCATAAATTGTTTTCTATCACTCCAAAACCCTCTAAATCATAAACCCTAACTCAATTTCTTCATTTGTTACACTAACCCATCACAATGTCGTCATCTAAGTTTGCTGAAACTCATAATCTTGTCACTTTTTTAGAGAAACCTATTGAGAGTGAAGGTTTTAAGCAGATCATTCTTTTCTCAACACAAGTTTAATTAAGTATGCACTCACAATTAATCCAACTATCTATCATTCTTATGTTCAACAATTTTGGGAATCAGCCAAAGTCAACACGGTCAACGACAAGGTTCAGATACAAGCCCTAATGGACAAGAAGAGGGTTGTTATTTCTGAAGCTTCAATTAGATGTGATCTTAAGCTTAGGGATGCTGACGGAATTGCTTATCTACCCAATGAAACTATCTTTGCAGAATTGGCCTGAATGAGGTATGACAAAATTACTTAAAAGCTTACTTTTTATAAAGCATTCTTTTCACCTCAGTGGAAATTCATAATACATACTATACTACAATGCCTTAGTTCTGAATCTACTGCCTGGAATAAATTTAGCACCACTATAGCAACTGCTATCATTTGTCTAGCAACTGCAAAAAAGTTCAATTTTTCTAGGTATATTTTTGAAAGTATGGTAAAGAATTTGGAAGCAGGTGTTAAGTTTTATATGTTTCCAAGATTTGTGAAAGTGTTTGTGACAAAACAATTGGGTTATATGTCACATCACAAGAAGGCTTTTGCTGCCCCCTCGTTAACCAAGAAGGTTTTTGCAAATATGAAGAGAGAAGGAAAATGATTTTCTAGGGTTATTACACCTTTGTTTGATACTGTGATGGTTCAATCTGTTGCAAAAGTTAACCTTGATCTTAATCAACCATCTACCTCATAGCCCTAGCAAAATCAAAAGTCTAAGAGGAAGCAAAGAAGGGAGACTAAAGCTTTTTCTTCTGCACAACAATCTGTTCCTACCACATCTTCCAGTGATCCACCTCATAGTGGTGAGGATAGTATGCAACTAAATAAATTGATGATTTTCTGTACCAGTTTGCAAGAATAAATTCTTAACTTACAAAAGGATAATGATGCTCAGAGAGAGGAGATTGCAGCTCTAAAGAACAAAGTTAAAAAGCTTGAAGGTAGGAGGAGACAGAGAACTTTTGGTTTGAGAAGACTAAGGAAGGTTGGTATAGGTGCTAGAGTTGTTTCTTCTGATGATGAAGGTTTGGTTGCTAAGTAGGATACATCCAAATAGGGGAGGAATGATGAGGAAGAAATGGTGTTTGATGTGGATGCTAATCTACAGGGTGAGGAAGTCATAGTAGATGAAGCACAAAATGTTGTTGAAGAAGTGATTGAAGATATTACTATTGCTGGGAATGAAGAAGAAATTAGTACTGCTCCTCAGGTTACAACTGGTCTAATTACTTCTATTAAACTTACTTTGGCTCAAACTTTAGTAGAAATTAGAAATACTATAAAACCTAAGGTTAAAGGTATTTCAATTGTGGAACCAAGTGAGGCAACAACAACAACAAAAACAGTACAATCTTTAGGCAAAAGACAAAGGCAAGCCATTTTAATTGAGCCTGAGAGACCAATGAAAAGAAAGGCTCAAATCCAAGCTAATGAAGAGCTGGCTCAAAGATTGTTTGCTGAAGAGAAGGCACAACTTAAAAAAGAGCAAAATGAAGCAAAAATAATTACAGATTGGGATAATGTTCAGGCTATAATTAATGATGATAGAAGGTTGGCTAAACAACTTCAAGCTGAAGAAAGAGAGCATATGATAGTTGATAAGAGATCAAAGTTATTGGCTGAGCTTATTGAAGAAAGGAGAATGTTTTTTGCTACAAAGACGGCTGAAGCAAAGATAAATAAACCTCCTACTAAAGCACAACAAAGAAAAATCTTTTGTACCTATCTCAAAAATATGGCAGGGTATAAAATGTAAGATTTAAGGCATTTTGATGATGGTACTATCAAGGAGAAGTTTGACAAAGCTTTTGCAAGAACAAATAAATTTGTACCTCTGGAAGAAGAAGTTGAAAAAGAGACTACAGAGCATGAAAATAGTACTAAAAGAGCAGGGGATGTGTTAGAGGAAGAAAGTACAAAAAGGCAGAAAAAGGATGATGACATAGAAGATTCTAAGCTTCTTCAGTTAATTGACTTTACTCTAGAACCAGAAATTAATGTAGTACCACTGGCCATAAAAACTCTAATAATTGGCTAGAAGGTACTAAAAGAAGGAAAAAGAGATTATTTTAATATCTTAAGAGCTGGAGGATAGTCACAAAAATATCTGGTCTTTGGTCACATACTAAGGGATTTTAATAGAGAGGATATTGAAGACATGTGGAAGTTGATGAAGAGTAAGTATGGTTCAGCTAAGCCAAAAGATGACTTAGACTATGTATTGTGGAATAACTTAAAGAATATGTTTGAGCCTGATCTTAAAGATAGTATTTGGAGAAGACAGGATGGATATAAGGTGTTAGAATGGAAGTTGTATGAATCCTGTGGAATACACTTCTTAAGAATGTAATCCTACCAGTTCTATATGCTAGTTGAGAAGAAGTATCCACTTATAGTAGTCACACTCAATTTGATGATGGAACAGACTCTTAGAACTAGTCATCAGTGTAAAATGGCTTATGAAATGGCATCTAAACTTCTTAAGTTTATTTTGAAACAAATCCCTAGAGCCTATGAAGCATACAAGAAAGACAAATCCAAGAATAAATAGGGTGTTTGGATGAATCCTCCTTATGCTGATCAACATGCTTTTTATTGAAGAAACTTGTGGATGATGATCAACAAATTTAGGGGAGGATTATTGGGAATAAAAAGCTCAACATGGTTACAACTGCTCAGTGCTGCTGTGCGGAGTTACTACTATCTTCAACAAATTAATACTGCCAGTTCGAGAGTTACAACGGTTGATAGAGTTACAACTGCTGGATGGATAAAGTCAAAGATTACTTGAAGATCAATATCTTGTACGCGTTTATAGGATAAGAATGAATATATATATTGAAAAGATCTTTAAGGATAATCTATTTTTGTAGAATATTGTAAGCCCATTAGGAATCCTTGGTGTATAAAAGGAGGTCCTAGGGTATAGAATTAGATATCTCTCTCATCTAGAATATATGTCAAACACATAGAGTTGTCATAGCTTCAAGGTTGTAAACCCTAACACTGTCAAAGAGTGTTCATATTAATATATTGAAGCTTATTGTTTTGATTGTATTCACTGTTTGTCAATCATACTTTATTGTTATACTTCTTAGTGATATAAACTAGATTCCGCATAGTTTATATCATTCACTCAGAGTTTCATTCTTAGTACCTTTGGATTTATCCAAGGATACTAAACCTTACATCAAGCTAAGGAGTTAAAGATCTATGATTAGGGCCAACATGTAGGTTGTTTTGGTGGATTCAATTGGGTAAGTTTATACTGATTGGATGTTCTTGGATGTGAGTTTAAATATTATCAGGTTCATTAGGAGTTTCAAGTATTATGCTCAGGGTTATATTATTTTTGTACATGCTACTATTAATACTAACTCAAGCCACAACTATTTTAATACTAACTCAAGCGAGTCAACTATGCTGTATAACAAAAACTTTCAATTGCTAATCAAGTATTTACACATGGAGACAATGTTGCTGCTAATATAGTAACAACACAGGCAAGTCAATTGCTAGAACAAAACAACCTTAAATAAGTATATGAACATCTAGCTCTATGTGACTCACTTTCTCTTATGGGGATTTTGATCAAACACTTGGTATTCAAAAAATATAATGGGTCATTGTAATAGATATTCCATCTATGCATAAAAGAAATTTGTACATATAATCAATGTAGAGTAATATATAAGATTGCAAAGAACTAAGAAACATATGCAACAAATAAATTGATACTTGGCACTCAACTTTTACAATAAAAAATCTTATCATCCCCAAAAGATATTGGTACTTCATATGCAATTTCTAATATAATATATTTCATGACACTTAGAGATTAATCAATTACCTGTTGCTTGTCGGTATGACTAGACAAGGTGGACGAACATTTAAGCATTGATTAAGGGATGAGCGATGTACTATCATGGCTAAGCTATATACCAATTATATTAATACAAAACTTGGAGTGAATTATATTAGGGGAAAAAGAAAACCGCCATGTTTAGGAGGGATTGTAAAAATTTTAAGGAATGTTAAAAGATTTTGGGAAAAAAATGGCGCCATGAGTCACAGAATTAGGGATTTTGGGCGGACTGTTCAGACTTGTACTTCTTCTTTATTCTTTGTAATGTAGTCTTTTTTTAATTACATTTGATTTCTTTAATGGGTCACATGTAGGCGTGTAAAAAAAAACCTGACTCGACCCGAACTCGATTAAGCCTATTTGAGTCGGGTTACTCAGGTTTAATATTTTACTAAATATGGTCGGGTATCGGGTATGGAATTTTTAGCTAACTCAGGTTCGGGTAGATTCGATTGACCCAAATAATTTTTATTTTTTATTTTTAACTAAAATTTTATATTTAAAAAAGCACAAAAAAGATTATATTTTTTACATTTTACTCATATTCGGGTTGATCAGAACCCGAATTGACCTGATCCGAGTAACCTAAATTTAAATAGGGTCGGCTTTAGGCAAAGAATTTTTAGCTTTGACCTAACCCGAATTGACTCGAACCCGACCAACCCAACCCGACTAACACCCCTAGTTACATGTTACTATGATGTAACAAGAGACGAAATAAGAGTGTTATTTAAAATTTTAAATATTTGTATGACATTAGTCTTAATCTTAACAATATTCAAAGTACGAATGATTACTCAAGTGACATGTTATCATCCTTATAAATTTTCTATGTTGTCATATGTGTGTTCGCTTTTACCAAATAAATGTATATGTCGTAAGCAATTTAAACTATTAGTTTAGTTTAACCTTAGGTAAGCGAAACACGTATAAAACATGATGCCTTTCTATAAGAACTAATTCAAAACTTTTAATAAAGTGTTGCATTGCTTATTAAACATGTTGCCTTTATCTAATAACATTTGTAACACTTTCAAAAAGTGCTGCATTAGTTATTAGCATGCAACACTTCTCCTTAAAATATTGCCTTATGACCGTTGTTATTTAAAATGCAACATATTTTTTAAGTGTTGCTCTTTAAGAGTTACATTAGGCTTGTTTTCTTGTAGTGAGAGAACTCGGTCGTATGTAGTGCAGGACTTGGTAAATTTGAGGTCGTCCCAAGAGCTAAGTGTAATAGTTCTAATTTGAAATGTGTCACGGTTTTTAAAAATAGTTTTAAATTGATTTGAAATCTTAACAGAAAAGTAAATCTAGAAGTAAATTGATTTGAAAGTAGTAGGGAGAAAAGCGTGCTAACCTAGTTATTGTATTACTAATGCTATGCTGTCTATTTCCTGTTCAATGTCTAAGCATTTTTTTATTAGTGGTTTTAATATCAACAGACCCGAATTGGCATTTGTGGTCTGTCCTATACTTACTCTACATTCCCAATTCCCCTAAGATCACAAGGGCATAGCATCCAAGTTTGCAGTGATTAATCTGCAACTATCCCAAAGACCCGTCTATAATCTAGATAGATTATTAACCCCCTCTGAAAGAGTTCTTGCACTTTTTAAGTGTTTAATGTGATAAAGGTGGTAATTTGGTAAAATCCTACACTAGGGATAAATCCCAACCTACCCTAGTACCCTGTTAACCCCATGTTCAACTAGTTCGCCTAATAATAGAACTAACAGGATCCAAACCACCCATAACACTACCAAAGCTTAAGGATTAATGATAGACTAATAGGATATCTAATTAAGAAATAATTAGACAGAAAACATTCAATATAATAATTATAAATTCATAACTAGGCTAGCACTTAAAGTGCTTAGCCACTTATAGCAACAATAAGATAAGAAATAATGAATGAGATGTTGGATTTAGATATCATAATTCTTACAAATGGTGTTTATGAATGATTATTGCTAAAAACAAGTAGAGTGATTCTCCCTTGGAGGCCTTGTTCGCCTCTTGGAATTGTGGTAGAGTGGTGAAAGTGAGTGATGCCAATAGTGCCAAATGAGGGATCTATTTATATGTACCGAATCTGTTACGGCGTAACAGTTATGTATACGTTACGCCGTAACCATGCTGATGTGGCTTCCAATGCTCCAGGCTTAAATTGTGTAACAGCGTAACTCCAACGTTGATGTTACGCCGTAACGATGACTAGGATGAGTGATCTTCCTTCAATGTAATGAGTTATGGCATAATAGATTAGCAGTGGTTACGCCGTAATCTTTGTGTTGACTCATTCCTTTATTAATCTTGGTTGTGGTGTAACTCCTGTGGGGAGGTTACGCCGTAATTAGCCTTGAGTTCCTTCATTTGCTTGATTTCTATGTCTAAATCCCGTGTCTCTTGGTCAAATGCTCAAATTCTTCCTGTAAATGAAATATAAGTGATTTCAGGTATTTATAACATAATCACAAGCTTTTTCATAGGGAGTTTGATACTAAAAAGTAATAACTATTTGATGTTATCAAATACCCACCCACTTAACTTTTACTTGACCTCAAGTAGAACTGTTAGAGTAGTTTATAAAAAGATTTCACTAATTTAACTTAGGGAAATGAATTCTGTGACACTCTGTAAAAATTTAAATTCCTCTTTTTCCCTAAGTAAAATTTTGTACCGCAAAAGTTGTAAAATTTACCGTTGACCTCAAAAGAAAGCTATTCTATGAACAACATGCATTACTTTATGTTATAAAAAAATTTAATGAAACACCATCATGAATATTCCATACATGGCTACCCTACT
The DNA here is from genome assembly GCA_026074375.1 of Tanacetum coccineum. NCBI lineage: Eukaryota > Viridiplantae > Streptophyta > Magnoliopsida > Asterales > Asteraceae > Tanacetum > Tanacetum coccineum. The sequence continues at coordinate 25,392 of BQNB010070845.1, forward strand.
TACTTTTCTTTTCGAACCTTCACATGCCAATCTCTACGTCTTCTCCAATTCAAAATCAAGGAAAGTCAAGCATAGTAATATTCTCAAATAGTGTTGGAAGTACTACTATTCTCATATAGTTTTAGGAAACATCACTATTGTTATATTCCTCAATAGTTGTGTGAACAATGATCATTCACATACCATTTTGAATATCTCAGTAACCAAACTAATGTTAGCCAATGTTAGTTGTATAAATGGAAGCCATACTCTTTCACTTCTAACATAACTCACACACAAAAACAAACAAGGGGAAAACATAGTTTAAGGTTTTTGAGCTAGGAAACGTCGGGTTTAAGAGGGGTATTAACCAAGGGTTGGTTCGAGATTTCTCATCACCGTCACCCCTCCACATCGTCTAGTAAACTTGGACCTCTGTAAGTCGCATTTGTAGTTTAATATTAGCATGCTATACCACCATCTTGTAGCTTAGAGTATGACACCAATGAAACATGTCTAGCCCTTGGCAAGCAAGACGAGAGCCTCGGCTTGGCATAATAAGAGCACGACATGCATGGTTCAACCCATGCATAGCCCTCGTGTATGTGTGCATGTCAAGTTTTCATTGTAACATACATGAACTATTGGTGCGTAGAAGAACTAGTGTAAAACATGTCATTTACGAAAATGAATAACGAACCAAGAACTATATAACAAACTTTAAACAAATAGAACTCGATTCGTAAAATGTTGGCTCACTAGGGACGAGAAGACGCTAGGTTATACGTGATTTTCATAGGGTTTCTTATGTTGTGACCTTGACATGTTACATGGGCGTAACAAGGTGACATATGACGAACCACAATGATCCGTTGGCTCACTGTTGGGACGTTACAGTCCATAAAGAACCCGAGTAAAACATGCTCGTTGGTTCGTACCAAGACCTTATAGTACTTGACACCGAGTTGTAACATGAGACTCACCTCATTGTACGCAAACAAGCCACAGTAGGCTGCTGCCACTGTTGCAGCCGTTAGGCCTGCAAAGGACATAACTACGCCCTTGTGTCTCGGCATTAATCTACCTCGTGGCTGAACATATAGGTCGGATCATGCGGGTTTAATGGAAAGAGTAAATTATACATGATGTAGGTTATATATTATGGGAAACAGAAGACCACAACAGTGGTGACTAACCCCCACTGTTGGTTGGAAGAAAACAAAAAAAAGGGGACAAACCATGGGGTCAGTTCATGAGTATACATAGAGCAACAATGCGTGAAATTTCTCATTTTAAAACTTAGACGTAAGGAGTGTTAAAACTTGCATGTGTCGTGCTCTCGGGTCGTCCAAAGCTGAATCCAAACGGGTTGGCAACTCATTAACGAGCCATAGTTATTCTGATAAGTAGAAAATTTAAATAACATTTTTTTGACGACATAGAAGTAGTAATAACGAAACCGAGCTTTTAGACGAGTAGATGAACCTAACGCGGTCTATATAATTTATTTGACACTAAAAATATTTTGAAACTTATTCGGGTTTTAAAACATAAATGTCTTAAGATTTAAAGCATAAAATTTGAAATATAAAAGTTAAATATTAGATATAATACTAATTTGGAAAATTAAGGGATCAAAAGTGATAACACAAAAACTTAAGGGTTAATTGTGTAATTTACTTAATTTAGAAAATAGAGGGACTAAAATCCGCTATTTTGAGACTTAAGAGTATTAGATGTAAACAAATAATTTTTATAAATTATTCGAGCGAACCGTGATATATAAAACTGATAATTCTACGAATTAACTAACGACTACGGTATAAATAAATAGACGTGATAAGAAAATATATAAACTTAGTAACTTACAAATAATGCGTATATATTTTCCTAAGATATAAATCGCATGAACTTGTAAGTATAAGTCACGACGCATGATTTTATCAATTTATGTATATATACTTATAAGTGTAAAGTCGTGTATCATCCCTAGAGCCAACGGTCTAATCAACATTTTTAAAACATAAAATGTTACCTCATAAACAACAATGCCCTTTGATGACCCACTTGCATAATTCCTTTCATACATTAAGGTTTTAGAATGTAAACTCAGGTTTCTCATAATTACTTAGGTGTTTGACCGAATTACTATTTGACATGCATTGATCCATTATCAATTCTAGATGATTAATTAACAAGGTGAGTTTTCATAGCCCCTACTTTACTGTTTTAAATCAACTTTTAGGGTGAGAACATTGCTTATTTTTAACAGTTGAACACAAGTACATTTATTGATTTACTATTGGGTCTAAGTCCCTATTCAACCCAACTTGCTATATTGCACCAATTTTATATCAGTAAATCGTTAATTACGCGTAAGCGCAAATGTTATGGATTAGATCAATCGGATTGACATCCTTTTTTTTGACTGTGGACTGACATTAGTCCAATCAAAACAACAGTTTCCATTTGAGTCAGTTACGGAATGTCGCGGGTTGAAAATTGCCATGGTCCTATCTATGATGGTAACATGTTACTGTCTTCTGTTTCCATGAACTTAGACAAAAGTAAATGTTTATTCATGTGATATAAAGGATTACTAATATTTCATGCTATGGTCTTGAATCTTGTGTTCATCACTATTACCCAAACATCAAAACTTTTGAACTCACCAACTTAATGTTGACACTCTATATTGTTTTTTTCTCAATAGGTTTCCAGTCTTAGGAGAATATATAAGTTGAGTCTATTGCATTGGTAATAGTTTGGGCATGTATATGGACTATCACTCATATCAAGTCCTCTATTACCCATGGAGATCACAAGTCCCAAATCCAGTCTTACCCTCTGCAATGAAATTTAGGGGAGTGACAGATTTGGGTTCAGAGCACTTGGTTATAAGAGAACAAGGTTGCAATATAATAACTTTGACTATAACGGCATCTTAAGGACTATATTAGAATAGCATACGCACTACCTAATACTATTTACTTCTAAGTCAAACAACTGCTTGGCACGATACATTAAATAGTAAATTAACCACTTGTCCCGTTATGAAAACACAGATTCACTAGACTACACATGTATCATGACTCCGATCCTGTGGAATAACAAATCCTATGGATTACGTAATTGTAATCATCCTAGTAGGCAAGTAGAAAGCTACCATTAGTAATCTACATCCCTTACTATCTCATTTTACGAGGGATTCTTATCTCTATAGCGAACCGTTGTGAAATACCTAATTCTGGACTATCTACAAATTGGTAAACCACTTAAAAGTATTTTAAAGTATAAAAAAATCTACCAAAAACGTGCATCGCTTGAATATACCAGTAATTGACGAATGTCACGGGAAACGTGAACAACAAATTCATAATGGGGAGAAAAATTAAGACGCGCTCGGCAGAGGTAAGAGACAATAGTCACAAATAACAGTCAAGACCTACTGAAAGAAACTGATGGTATGAAGATTTACGTCAGCTCCTGAGCCAAGAATGATATGAACTCTACGGATATGCACCTATTGTCCAGAATCCTACCACACTTTCCGGTCACCGACTTAGGTCTTAAAATAAGGATACCACTAATAACTGCGAATAAATTACCCAAACAAACAAGAAACATACCAATGCTTGAATCCAACACTTCTAGATATATCCTCTAGACATAGGATGCATAACCATTCAAAACATGCAATACACCTCATCTCAAAATAGATGGCACCCATAAGGTAATCTTTACCCAAATACAAAAAATAAGAAGAAGAAATTCCATTCTATCATATGCAGGGCGTATAAAACACCTCGTATTTTAGGTCATTGTATGACATTATATAATTCATAATTTATTTTTAGGGTTTTACGCGTTTGCTCTTAAACCGTAAACGTTAAGTTAAATCGCGTAAACTGAAAATGATCATACAATGTAAACGGGCATTAAACGATTAAATATATACATCAAGCAAGTGTTATATGATTATTATGAGGATAATTAATAACTTTGTTCATCTTATTTTTATCGGCTACGTAAAAAGCTTACGTTTCATAATAAAATACGTTTAGGCATACCCGGAAGTTCTAAAACCTAACTACGCCTAAACGAATACCCACGATTATACCCAATACTCAAAATAATTAAAATAACATCACATATATGTTATATATGCCGAAATTCTAAAGATTGGACCAAGAGTCATCATCTTTGCAAAATATCTAGATATTTCATAAAGGTAACTCTTACACCTTTTACCAACTTGACTTGTTAAACTAAACTAGGGTTAGAAAGTAACCATGGTTAGGTTAGCAAGATATTTATACTATAAATAAGCATGCATGCATGAGAAATGTTTACATACTCTTCACTTAACATAAAACTTCATTTTTCTTCTCTCTTTTACACCTCAAAACCCACGGCATACTTAAGCCTCCAAACAAAATCCATACTTTGATTTTGTAAAATTATACAACCCTATACACAACATACTTAAGGTATTCTAAGAAGGTTTCAAGGGTTGGCTAAGCTTTGAAAGGATTTTAAGAAGTTATTGCAAGATTAGGGTTTTGGAAACCTAATCTAGGGTTATAAGCTTGAAAGCTTGGTTTTGAATCTAAACACGGGTTTAGAACTTATTTCACATCTCTTACATCATTACTAAGGTTTTCTTAAATCCTTTATACTTTTATTTCTTATGATTTTATGTGTTACATGTTAAATATAGCCATAATCACCACTAATGACTTTTGAATATGTAAAATGAGTTTTTATTTGAGTTTATCAATTTATACACTTATTCTCATGTCCTAATGTTATAAATATCATGGAAAAGTAAATATAAAAGTATGTTAACTTATAGTTTAAGTATAAACATGTTTAAAGGCTAATTAGGGTTTTAAAGTTATCTAAAGTAAATACAAATGAAAGTAATGAAAGTAAAAGGGTTAAACTTGTTACAATGAAATTACAAGGACTAGGGATGATATTGAACCTTATTATAAGTACCACATATGTAAAATATGGTTAAAAGAGTTTTTATAGTAAACTACTAACTTAATTAATACATAAAACAAGGTTTTATAAAGAAACATATATGAAATACTTAGGGGCTGTCCAAATTCGAATTTTGGACAGTAGGTTTTGATATGATATAATAAAAATACGCCTCATGACGATTCCATAATGATAAGAAACTTGAAAAACCGATCTATAACGAAAAAGATACGTTAAAAACGAGTTTACGACTATAAATACTTTTATAAAACTATTTTTATAAAAAGTTACTATTCATTACAGCAACTTTTATTTTAAAACATCTAAAATATGATATAACTTTTGATTACGAGATCGTACACGCAAGAATCGTTAAGAACGGAATCGTTTCAAACGGAAAAACGATAAGTGTATATTTCGACATTTTTATAAAAATAACGTTTATAAAAGTAATTTTATAAACAGATAGCTGATGAGATGTTGAGACAGAGATGTACTTTAGGAGATGAGCATCAGTATCACATTGATCAGATGAATTTTTTTTTGAAGAGTGACATTGTCTAGGAGAGTAGAAAAGAAATTCTTGTCTCTCCACATCCACGAAAGACCACACCATTAGTTCATAGCTGTCAAAAAGATCCTGAAGCTCCAGCATTATCTCTTATTAATCAAGACCTTTTATATTTAAAGAAAGGAAATTTTGGACCTGAGAAGATAGTTTTGTCACTTCACAAGTTTCCAGCAATTATCTTCAACGATGATGATATTGAAGAACGAACTTCCAGATGGGTGAATAAGAGTGTAAAGAAATTCAATCCTTATGCTCGATATGGTGTTGAACATTGGAAGAATCCTCATGCGAAGATCTTCTACATAAGGAAACAGAAAGAGCTTGGAAAACCAAAGGAAGAGATTTATTCAAATTCAAAAATCGTTTAAGTCATCAAGACGTACTGGGAATTGGGTCATGAACACAAGTTTATCACAAAGATTGTTGCAAGAAGAGCTAATGATTGCATCATATCAATTACCGAGCGTGATTACAAGAATCTTAACAAGAACAATATTGAGGACATATACTTGTTGATTATGAATGGCAAGATACCAGATTATGCAGATACAAGATTGATATGGTCTTTATCAGTCTTCATTAGAAGTTCAGTGATATGGGAAAGAGTGCATGACTTCCAACTTGGAATTGAAAGCTATCAACAGAAGGTTAATCTCACTGCACCAACAATAGCTTTCCCAGGAATTGAAGAGCATGATATGTTCTCCATCATCTATGAGCCTGTGCATGGAATTATTTACAAGAATAGTAAGAAAGAGAAATGGGTGATGAGACATACAGAAATTCATAAGTTTTGTAATGCAATGTTAAATAGAGTGTTAAAAGGTCTGAAGAGTTATAATAATGATGTCAAGTATGGATACGTATAAAAAGATCTCACCAAAGATGAAACAAAATACTTGAAGTTGTTTAAAGAAGAGATTGAAGAAAGATTGAAGCATCGAAGGCAGATGAGAAGATGGTAGATGTACGTGAATGGAAGACCACTTGGATTAAGAAGAGAACGTCCTGAATAATCGACCCTTAAGGGGAGATTGTTAGGATCATTAAAAGTGTCAATTATGTGATTTTGTATTATTTAAGTCATTAGTGTTTCTTTTGATAATGTCAAAGTAGTTTGTAATAAGGTATATTATGCTAAAATAATGAAATAGCATAATTACCAAAGTCTAGGGACTAGATGTGACAAGTTAGGAAAATAAGGAAGGGAAGCCTCCTTCCCTCACCTATAAATACCCCTCTAATCTTGATTAGAGGGTGATGCATTTTGTAACAAACTCTTCTATTTTCCCTCTATTTTATAGCATTTGAATTTCAAATACTTGTCCTTCTCTACTATTCTCTCTATGTATTCATGTTTGATATGATTGATTCAAGATTCATGTGACCTATCAATAAGGCTTATTAATTAATGGGTAAATAAATGTAATTAACCATAAATATTAGAAAAGTCAAAAAGTCAACACCAAGGGTGTTGAGGGGATATGGACGACTGGATCTAGAAGATCTATGGATGTATTGGGCTTGTGAGCTATCTTTTCCTCCAAGTTATGTATTTTAGGTAAACCTTAAAATCATCTACTATATAAGGAGGATCCCCTAGCTCATAATAATATTCCCTTCTTCTCTTCTCCTTGCAATAGAACCAAACAAGCAACCTTTAGGGTTTTTGGTTTTTTGATTACTTGTTGTATTCTTGATCGTTGGTTCGTAGAACTAGCATTCGGGTGATGTTGTTCGACGTGTAGTGAATGAACCGCGTGGAGGTTACTTACTTTAGTAACTTGAAGGGTTTTCGGTTTAGCATGTATTACACACATGCGTGTACTCGAAGAAGTCTCCGGTTCTTCACGTAGCTTGGTTGCTATTCGGTATGTTTTCTGTTTATTGTTTATGTTAATTATAAGTGCTATATGAATTAGATCCGCTGCGTAGCTCGTATAATATTAATGTAATATTAGGTTATTTTAGATAACGATTTTCAACAACGGCATCACGAGCCAAATCATATAGCGTTATAATTACATAAAAAACAGAAAAAAGATGTAAAAA